>APFE031438665.1:3983-32692 GCA_000404065.3 Pinus taeda | reverse complement strand
TAACATTGAAAGGAAAATAATGAAAAATCAAGCTGGTAGTCCCGGTTTTGGGATCCAGTGGGAAATCTCTGTGTATATGTGTTTTATGTGTTATGCTCTCGCATTTTTATTTTTCATGTGATTTAGAATTCGTATGCAGGTAGTTTCTGTACGGGGTTAAAAGCTACAATTTTCGCCAAGTAAGCGATTTGTTTTACAAACCCTCTTCATGGCTTATAATAGTAATTTTTTTAAAGGAAAATATGGTTGGTCTTCTATTGAAAATTTTATAGCATATCATAATTTGGACCATCCAAGGTGTTGGAAGGACAAAATAGGGCCTGATTTGAAAAATGAGGCCTATATATGGTGGCAATCACTTGACAGTGAGTTTTTGAAGTTATGTAGTGCTGATGAAATAGAAGAACTACTTTTGGATGAATGGACTCATACTAGAAATGAGGAAACCACAAAACCTAGAAAAGATTTTAATTTTACAGGAAAGAAGGAAACCAAGAAACCTAAAGGGTTATTTTATGCTAGTATCTCCTTATTACAGGTTCATGGATTGATTCAGAAGGAGAAGATCATTGTGTCTATAAATCCTAGCAGCAACCACATTTTTATCAATGTTAATTTGGCAAAAAAATTGCAAGTTCTAGCAAAACACATTGAAAACACACAAGTTGATAATGAGGATGTTCAAGTTTATAAATATTTGAAGCTTTCTATGGATAATTATGTGTTGCATTGTGATTTTTATACTTCAGATATGGATAAAATGGATGTTGTTTTGGGATATCCTTGGATGGAATCTTTGGGTACTGTCAATATTAATGTGTAGAATAAATTCATGAAGCTATGGTATAAAAAGAAGAAAATTGCATTCCAGGATATTTCCATGAAGACCCAAGCAGAGACTATGGAGGTAGAAGCACAAAGCTCTAATGACACTTACACATTAGATGATGAGCCTTTAATGGTCGACAATCAAACACAAACATCAAACCAGGTACCAGAAAAACAGGTAGTGTCCAAGGAGGCTGAAGCAGAAAATGTTACAGGTACTGATACATCAAATGAGGACTCAGTGGTTGAAGTAATATTAGAAAATAAGAAACAACAGCAGGCACCACAACATGTACCAGACACCAAATAGGGTCCATTAGGTGGTGAATTAAATAAATATACATTGTTGGTTAAATCTTCAGCATATCACCACCCACATCACCACACAAGAAAACAACCAACACGATGGTGATGAATTAGCCACAAGGACAACAACCCCTACATGGCAGATAGAGAGCAACGACGATCCACCTACTAAACATCAACACAGAAGAGCCGCGAGGGTAAACTTCCATCTCAAGCGAGTGAGGCACCAACTAGATTGAGGGTTCACCTTTCTCTGGGATGGCTAGATGCACGTGCATGGTACTAGTGGACTACTCTTTTGAGTAGATCTTATTATTTGTGTTCTTCTTATGTTTCAAGGACGAAACATGTTTAAGGGGGGTGGAATGTAGTATACCTAGGGGGGATAGTATGGGGTATAGAGGGAGGTACCCAAGGGAATAATGTCATAATGGGATGGGCCATAGTAATAAATAAAGTGGTTAACCTGCATCATGTAAGGGACCACAAGTAGTTAGCAATAATGTAATAAGCACATGGTATTAGATAGATGGTATTGAGGGAACCATGGTAATGACCCATGGTATTGTATGTATGGGGCCTATATAGAGGCTAGAGACTCCCCATTGAGAGATGTCAAGGATTATTGTATAAACATGCATATGGCTTGTGGAGTGCTCCCATTCCTTAAGGAGTGAATGTATGGTGTTGCCCTACCTTAAGGGTTTGATTAATAAAGTGAAGAATTTCTATATTCAGATCTTGTTATTTCTTGGGTTTATTTCTAGTATCATCTATTTTTGGATCAAATCCATATCATAGAAGGTATGGCTTATAGCTCTCTAGGTTTTGATTTTTTTGAAAATTGTGTATATGGGAAGCAGAATCAGGTGAGTTTCCCCTCTGGTGGAAAGAGGGTGAAACAAATATTAGAGCTTGTGCACAGTGATGTGTTTGGACCTGGGAAGGTTCCATCACTATGTAAGTATGTGTACTATGTATCATTTATAGATGATTTCTCAAGGAATACATGGATATATTTCCCTAAGAAGAAATTTGAAGCCTTTGATAGGTTTAAAGAATTTAAGGCTCTGGTGGAAAACTAGACAGAGAAGAAGATAAAGGCAGTGAGGACAGATAATGGTGGAGAGTTTTGCAAGAAGGAATTTGAAGAATTCTGTAAGAAGCGTGGTATTGAAAAGTAGAAGACTACTCCATACGCACATGAGAAAAATGGAGTTGCAGAAAGAATGAATAAGATGTCAATGGAAAAGGAAAGAAGCATGCTCAGTGGTGTTGAGTTGGGAGAGGAATTATGGGCAAAGGCAGTGGAGATTGCATGTTACCTGGTCAACAGATGACCTTCATCAACATTGGAGGATAAGACTCTGTGAGGTTCCTATACCAATAGGTTTCATTTTTCATGATTGACATTGGAAAGGCTAAATATGTTCATCATTGCATCTTGCAAAGGTTCCATATTTTGTATACAGACTAGGAAAAATAAAAGATGAAAAGAGGGTATGCCTTAAAAGAATAATTAAAAGGCAAGAAAATCAATTGGTTAGAAAAGAATAGTGAAAATGAACCCCAAATCAGAGACCAGGAAAGTGGCCAGTCAAAATGCCACTACTATCTTATTGGCAGCATCACAATGTGCAAATATTGCTGCTAATCATACCTGATGGATGGCCCAACAGTTCAATCTGGACCATGCCATGTTTAAATTGTTTGTTGCAGAATAGAGAATGATTCCTGTCCAAACAGCTTAAGCTTGGCAGATGACTAGCTAGCTAGAGAAATGAAGGAGCCCAACTGCTTAATTCTGGGTCCTTGGAAGAGATAAGGGTAGATTTGGATAGGAGGACAGTCAAAAGAAAAGAGGATAATCAGGGTTTGCTAATCTAAGTGCACCCAGTTAAAGTGAAGAAAAAATGTTAGGATTATTAAGCTGGGTATGTAGTATGAGGTTGCAGAAGTAAAGATGCTATCACCATTTGGCTCATCATAGAAGAACTCATCTCATTCAGGGTATTGGCACCATGGCAGAAGTCTGATGACATAACAATGGAAGCATGACTAATTTCCCTTTTCCCCCAAAGATCATTTACTAACACTCCCCAAAGACCTTGGGATCTGCCCAACAGTCTTATATCACTTCATTCCAGTACCAATTCCAAGTCACATTCTCAGTTGACTAAAGGAAAAGAAGCCACATTTCTTGTGTAAAAATCACTATTCTGAATTCCATTTCTCTAATGTCACTAAGTTTCATTTCATGGGCTTAGCATTTTCCCCTGCATTTCCACCTCACAAAGTCATATTAACAGCTAATCTTATTATCTAACTCCGTAAAACAGTGCTCCCCTTCCCTAGTTCTATAAAAACTATATAAAATCCCAAAAAAGCTATTTTATATCCCACCCCATAGCAATATAGCTATATAAAGTTAGTCTTGGGAAATATTTAGTCCATCTGGGACTAATATTAACCCTCCCCCATCCTAAAGACTATGGGTTGTGATTAAACCCTTCGGTAAAATCAATTACCATAGTCTCCCCGCTCATAAACCCCATTTTACCCCTCCCATGCCAATATTTTTGTTTGTAATGTTTGAAATAAACATATACAAAGTGGGCGCACATTATAACCCTGCAAACCAAGGTTTAAACCCACCCCCCACCTTTATTTTTAATATTTTTAATGAGCGGGCTCCACTATTAACCTTCCGCCGCCCTATAACCCCCGCTAGCCGTCCGATCGTCGGCCCCCCAGATCCAAGGGTGGGCGGTCATTTTCACCCACAAGCTGGTGGAGGTTTAGCGTCCGGGGGATTGGCAGTTTTGCCGCTGTACCCCCGCCACGCGTCGCCTTGCCGGGGTGTTCGGAGGCCCCTCCCTCGATACCGCTCATGCCAAAAGGTGGTGCGGGGAGAATACCGGATACCGCCCTCTGCCCCAACGTCAGCACCACGTCAGCTCTGACGTCACCGCCTGCATCCGTGCCCTGCCTCCATGATACTGCCACCTAAGCCGCCCGGGTCCACGTCATGCCGCCATGTCCTGTGCCACCTCACCCCCCTGTCAGAGGTCCACGTCATCATGCCGTACCCGGGACCTGCCAATGACATCATGCTGACCTCATCACCAAAACGTGCCAAAAGCGCCAAAAGGCCCGAATTTACATAAAACAACGCAAAAACGACCGTTTTATATCATTTTCATTGCTTGTTTCCGGAGCGTTGTGCATGCTGTTCACGACGATTTGCCGCCAAACCTGGAATTTAACCGTTCGAGCTGCTACCACCTGCAAATTCAAGTCAATTACTCACCATTGTTCCAGCTCAACACCCTCGGCGTCGTGAAAACCAGGTATTTGCCCACAGTCAACCTTTTTACCCCTGTTTTCACCATTTTTGTCCATTTTACCTGCATAAAAGTCTGCTATCACCCACACTGAGCCAATTATACACCTATTTATTGTCCAAACTTGCTGGTTAGCATCCTCTACCCACAAGACTCAGAAAACCCACGTCGGTCCGAGTAATTCACTTGAAAGATTGACTTTAAGAGCCCGTGCTGCCAACACTGGTCCTTACAGTTGTTCATTGTCCACTCTCACCAAACTTCTCTCTAAAAAAGTCCACCTGCTCAGCTCAGGGACATTTTTATTTTGCCCTACAGTTGCCCCACAAGTTTCTTAACCAGAGACAAAGTCTGTTAAAACTCTGCAATTTCTCCTTTGATACACATTGCAAAGAGCTAAAGCCACTGCCAAATACAAATTCACCTTGCAGTCTGCAATAATTGCTCTGAATCCTATCCCCAAGTATCAACACAGAAAATATTTCAATATGGCTGCTCCAACTGCTCTAAATGTTGCTCCTATCAATGCACCTAACAAGGAACTTGAGGCACTGCCTTTAGTTGAGAGTGATTACCTCATTAAGGATTTTACTGGAGACAGAAACCACTTACAGACCTTCTGCCAGCTGAGAAATAGTTACTTGAACAACAGTGACATGTATGGCATTTGGGAGTCAAATTTTCCCATCTATTTCTTGCCTTCTGTGAATATTTTCCCTGAAATAATTCATCTCTGTGCTGAAAATTATGACCCAAGCCTCAAAGTTGTCAAGTCTCCATCTGGGAGCATACTTTTTCATATTACCCCTGATTCCATCAATCAGATGCTCAATTTCAAGCAGACTCAACTACTCTTCCCTTTTTCCATAAAATACCTGCTGGATGAAGGCCCCAAGCTCTCCAACACTGAGATTGCTACAATTGCCAAGACATTCATGAGAGCAGACCGCCAACCTACTGGGTCACCTCCTTTCCTGTATGTCAATTTCAATGAGGTAGGCAAGCTGCTTGTAGACATGATATCCTCTGTGCTGGGTTTCTCAACAAGTGAGCATACTGATGAAACAGTGTTGGTCCTTTTGTCTGCATACAACCTTGGAAAGCCCCCTACTATGAAATACAACTATGCCAAGTTCATTTTCAATAAAATACATGAGTAACTGCTAAGGCTGTTCAAATATTCATCATATATTTATCATTTTTTCATGTACTATTAGTCAGATTGCTTCCAATGCCCCATCAAAAAGCTGGATTCACAGGGTGAAAGGAGGTCTGTTATCTTTTGGTCTTCAGTTTTTCATCAAGTTCAGAACTCTCCCTATTCTTACTGTGAGTTCATTGACCAATTTGTTTATCCAGTCTCATGTCTCTTGAAAAGAACTCGTCCTCCTAGGTTGTCATATGACATGCAGAAAATATTGCAGTTATCCAAGAATTATAAAATAGGTGATTGGTATCTATACCAAAATCACATTGTCATTAGGATTTATGGTTGTGAGCTCTGTCCCTACAGGCTCCCAAGATATGTACCCATGAGATTGTTTGCCTTAGAATACTATAAGCAGTTCATTATTTCAAATCTTACTCATTTTTATAGTGCCAAGAAGAAAGCTAACCTGAAATTCAAACACCATCTAGGCCCCTTTATCATGAACAAGAAAGATGGTTGGCAAGAGGCTGATCAAATACTAGGGCAACAACTCAAACTGAAAAGGAGTTTCTAGTGGGTCCCTTATGACCCTAATGGCTTTATCAGTGCTAGAAGAGTCAAATATAGGTTGTTAGCCTATAAGCATTGTCCATATCCACAAATTGAGCAATATGCCAACAAAGATGAGTGGGTGCCAGGCACACTAATTGAAGAATTCACTCAAGAAGAGATAATGGAGCAAAATGTCAAAGATTTAGAAAAAACTCTTGACTTAGATTCTTTTCACCAGGTGACATTCAAGCTGCCACTCCAAGTTGGCGAAGGCACCTCCACAGCTGCAGCTGCACAGACTGCCCAGCAAGTATCTACAACAACAACAACTACAGCAAAGGGAAAAGAAGTGATGGATGCACAGCAGGAAACAAAGACACAACAGCCCACCACTTCTAAAGATCAGAGTCAAGGGAAAACCCCTCTACAGCAAACTGAAGCATCACAACTTCCAGTCTTGCAAACTCCTCTTAATGAGGAAAGAGGTAAGAAACGGGATAGAGAGGAGGCCACACCTCCAAGTGGGTCAACACAGCAACCAGAAGCCAAGAGGCAAAGAATTGACCCTCAGGCTGAAGAAGAAATCAGTGAAGAAAGGGTACAGAGCCAGAATAGAGAAAGAGAGTCCAGCCAGCAGACTGCTACCAGCTCATTCCAACAGGAACAGGGTATGCAACATAATACAGAGGTGTCTTCTTCCAGGCAGTAGGGCAAGCAGCCAGCTGGTATCAAAGGAACTTTTATGGAAATCAAGGCACAAAATGAACTATTAAGAATACAACTTTATGATCAATTCTTGAAAACAACACCCTCCAAGCAACAAAGGTTGATGGCAGCTTATGATATCAAGGAGGACAAGATGATTTTTACTCATTTCAAGCCTAAAGTTCCACACCCCAAATCATCTGCAGACTACATAAAGACAAACATGGAAGTCCTCTCCAAGGACATACATCCCATGGATCAAATTGAACTGTACAAGCAAACAGGGGAAATGGTCTATGCCACACTTGCAGACAAGGCCATGCTGGCCCATCAGTTAAAAGAATCACTGAAAAATACAAATACACAATTGGATTTGGAAAGGATGTCTTCCACTGCCAAGGACAACCGAATAAAAATGTTGGAGGACATAATTATTGATCTAGGACATGATCCTAAGGATCCAAAGGGTATCAATGCCCTTATGAAGAAGGAGGATGATATTGCTGCACTCAGAAAGTAGGCAAAGCTGCCTGCAACCATTCACCCTCAAACATCAGAACTTGCACAAGAAAAACAGGTTGATGAGACCACGGATCTGCTTCTAAAGATGAATCAAAGAATACTACATATGGAGGCAGAATTGGAAAAGGCCTTGCAAGACAAGCAAGGGGAGTCAACCTCCCAACCCCCTCAAACATCTACAACTCTTGACCCTGCTCCTCATACACAAACAGCAGCAACCCCTCCTGCCATTCCAGCACCTACAACGGCTACATCAACTACAGATGCAACAGCAGCACCTGAATCTAGTATGAGTATGGGGGACCTAATGAAAGTTGTCAAGGAGCTTGAAATTCAAGTGACAGAAGTAAAGGAGGCCAAATAAAAGTTGGCCAAACTAGAGGCCAGTTATGACAAATCTAAAATGACAGTGGCCGAGAAGCAAAGGGAAATAAAAACCCTAGAGACCAGAGTGAAGGCCTTAGAAAAAGAACTATCTCTGGACAAAACTCTGGCCGAGATCAAAAAGATTTTGTGGGCTAAAATTGGCCAATCAATTAATGACCAATGGAGATCAATACAGGCTATACATGAGCAAATTGAATTAATAGGCATAGCTCAATTTGATATTTAGAAGGCCATAGCAGCATTGGGGATTATGCCAGAACAGACCAACAAGATGATTCATTTCCTTAACACTCACACCAAGGAAGAATTGGCAGCACTAGACATACACAGTCGAACAGACACTATTCTTACAGCAAAGAAAGTGCTGACCTTGAGAAATTTCACACAGACTCTGGAAAGGAAACGTCAGGAGATGCAGACAGAAGTAAATGGTTTCAGGACAAAAATAACAGCATTGCAAAGCAAAGGATTACCCAGCCTAGTGACTGGTACTGGAAAACTGTTGTCCTGTGAGCAATACACCACCAGGATCAACAATTATGTTGAAAATCAAATTACAGCATCTACCAGCTCCACAGAAGAAGCAAGACCTCCCTCTAGGCAATCTCTGTATGATAAATTGGAGAATTTATTTTTTATTGACCATGAGATTAATCATCTGTTTGAAGTGCCTCCAAATTTCTATAGATATACTGAAGTAGATGAAACACTCATAAAGATAAGGAGACATCAGCTACCTCCAGCTGATTGGTGGCAAGCAATGCTGGAAGTATTGCCCGGGTAATTTTGGTCTACTCTTCCGTTTGTTAGCTTCAGATCTCAGTCACAGTACAGGTCAGCAAAGAATCAGATACATAAGTACTACAGAAAGCATCAAGGCAGTGACTCAACAAAGCATTAAGACAACGTGCTCAGCAAACGCAGATTAAAGACGCAACTACAGCCAACTTTGTTAATCCAAAAAGTCAACGCTCGTCTGACAAAAGATAGCCGCCATACCAATGTTAACTGCTACAGTTATTTCTTTCATTTATTTCTGTAAGAGAGTTGGTGATGTAATTTATTACACAATGACTCATCATCTAGATATTTTATCTCCTATTTTTGTATATATATCCCCTCATAGAACGTATTGGGGGTCAGTTGTTGTGAATCTCTCTCTGAAGAGCTGCATTGTATATCTCAAACTTTTTTTTGCTAATATAAATTGCTGGTGAAGTTCCTGGTTCCTGTTCTGTTTGAAGGTGGAAATGAAGGATTGTGTTATGCTGCAGAATTCCTGTGTCGTTTAATGGAACAATAAGTTACTCTGAACTATGTTTTGTCTTTCTGTGTATGCAAAAATTCACATATGTTTCATGATCATAGCAACAGGGAAAAAGAATAGCTTAGGACTTGTTTAAATACACCCTCTGCTCAATATCTGTTTCTAATATGTTTTCTTCAGAATTAGCCATGGATATGAATTCTTAATTGCTCATATTTAAACTAATTCTCTCACTGAGAATACTGTTTAGTAATTCTTAACTGCTCTGAAACAATACTCCCACTTTCTCCCCCTATTAGCATAGTGAAAGATTCTTAACTGCCTTTCACTCACTAATTTCATGCATTCATCACCCAAACTTGAATAATTGTTCCACATATGCCAATCTAGCTTTGTAGCAATACTCTTCCCTCAAAGAAATATTTCAGCAGTACACATTCATGAACTCCATTGCCCAATGGTTAAGACTGCTCTATAATCTGTACACCAGCTCTGTTTGAATTCACCAACCAACCAAATCTAAAACAAAATCAGTGCACCATAACTAGCCTAAAATCACCCACAACAATGCCAAATTATAAAGAGAGAGCCTTCTCTAGTTGCAGGTAGGCTAGGACCTATAACTAAAAGACTGGTTAGTGGTTACCTCAGCCGTATTCCCTATAGGAAGCAGGGAACAACCTGAGTGATAATAGACTCCACAAGAGGTATGGACTGGTAAGAAACCCTATCTTTCACATCTGAGGGTATTTGTATGTGACGCATATGTACATGTTCCAAAGGAGAAAAGAACAAAGATGGAGAGTAAATATGAAAAATGCATTTTTATTGGGTATAAGGATGGTTTAAAGGGTTATAAAATTTGGAACCCAATAACAAGGAAGGTTGTGTACAACCAAGATGTGGTGTTTAGAGAGGTGAAACATGTTATTAAACATGAATTCCAACCAAAGAAACTCGAGAAGATAGAGTTTGAGCTAAAGGAGGAAGAATCAAAATCTATAACAGAAGAGGAATCAGAAGATGGAGAGCCACAAACTCCAGTTGTGAGAAGATTAGTTCAAGAAATAAGGCAGCCAAAAAGGTATAGTCCATCTAATTTTTGTTCAAATTTCTCTTGATCTATGACTGATGATGATCCCAGAACTGTGAAGGAAGCAGTAGATTCAGAGGATGGAAAACTCTGGAAAGAGGCCATGGTTGATGAAATGGCATCTTTGCACAAAAATGAGGCTTGGGATCTCGTGGAGTTGCTGGCTGGAAGGAAACCCATTAGCAGCAAATGGGTGTTTTAGAAGAAGACAAATGCAGAAGGAAAGGTGGAGAAATACAAAGCTCGGTTGGTAGCAAAAGGTTATTCCCAAGTGATAGGAATTGATTTTGGTGATATTTTTTCTCCTGTTGCCAAGGTAACTTCTATTATATTACTTTTATCTGTTGCCGCTGCTTTTGATTTTGAGGTAGAACAGATAGATGTGAAGACAACATTTCTTCACGGGGATCTGGAAGAGGAGATCTACATGAAATAACCTAAAGGCTTTGTAGTGAAGGGTAAGAAAGAACTGGTATGAAACTTAAAAAAAATCTTTGTATGAGTTAAAACAGTGACCAAGGATGTGGTAATAGAAATTTGATACGTTTATATGGGGAATTGGATTCACCAGAAGTAAAGTAGATCACTGTGTGTATTTTAAATTAATTGGTTATCGTGTTATTTATCTGGTCTTGTGTGTGGATGATATGTTGTTGGTTGGAAATGACAACGGAATTATCGAGGGTTTGAAGACCCAATTTTCCTCCAAATTTGACATGAAATATCTTGGTGTTGCAAACTATATTTTGGGCATGGAAATTAAAAGAGATCGATCAAAGAGGAAGCTCTAGTTAAACTAGAGGAAATATGTCGAGACAATATTGTAGAGGTTTAATATGCAAGATAGTAAACCGGTGAAGGTTCCTATTCCTGTAGGTGTGAAGTTATTTGTTGAACAGTGTACCAAGACACAAGAAGAGGAAGAGGACATGTCCCGTGTTCCATATTCAAGTGTAGTCAGTAGTTCGATGTATGCGGTGGTCTATACTAGACCAGACATTGCACATGTGGTGGGAGTATTGAGTAGGTTTATGTTAAAACCAAGGAAGGAGCACTGGACAACAATGAAGCAGGTTTTTAGGTATTTACATGGCACTAGTGTTTATGGTTTGTGCTATCAAGGAAGACCAAGATTGGACCAAGTTTTGGATATTCCTAGATTTGTTGATGCAAACTGGGCTGGAGATTTGGATAAGAGAAGATCTACAAGTGGGTATGTGTTTAACGTATTTGGAGGTGCAGACAGTTGGATGGGTAAGAAACAATCTATAGTGGCACTATCAACTATAGAGGCAGAGTACATGATAGCCACTCATGCAAGCAAGGAAACAATTTGGTTGCATAGATTGTGTTCAAGTATGGGGTTAGTACAAGGAACTATAAGGATAGACTGTGATAGCCAAAGTGCAATTTCTTGGCAAATAACCCTGCTTATCATTCAAAGACAAAGCACATTGATGTTCGGTATCACTTTGTGAGGGATATGATAGAAGACAAAAGGTGTTGCTGGTAAAGGTGGAAACTTTAAAAAATACTGTAGATGTATTGAAAAAATTGTGAGCTCTGAGAAGTTCTCTTGGTTTAGAGAAATAATGGGTGTTGTAGGGCTGGCTAAATCACTAAGCTCTCCTGTGGAAAGAAAACAACAAGTGGGAGAATGTTGGGTTGTGTTATATTCTTTCCATGGCTTACCCCCTAGTTTACGGTGGTTTAGAGAGGGGCGAAGCCCCCCTTCATTGCACCGATTACATAGCGGGGGGGGGGGGGGTCGTCATAGGGCAGCGATAGTGCCCCTTGTATAGGGGGTTTGAGGGGGGGTGGGTAGCCCCCCTCAATGGGGTCCAGGGCAGCGCCCTGGGTAAATTTTGTTTGGACCCTATATTAGGTGGGTGGACCTACCTTATGGTTTTCACACATGGTTTTGGGCGCGATGGTTTTCAATCCATGGTATTGGATGCTTCGATATATATATATATATATATATTGTAACATTGAAAGGAGCATAATGAAAAATCAAGCTGGTACTCCCGGTTTTGAGATCCAAGGGAAAATCTCTATGTATATGTGTTTTATGTGTTATGCTCTCAATTGCTTATTTTCTGTTTTTTAGAATTCGTATGCAGGTAATTTTTGTATGGGGTTAAAACCTACATGAAAAACGTGATTGCAATCACGTTTTTCATGTATTTCTCATTTTTCGTGTAGCAAGATCCATCGAAATTATGTATCATGGGTACTCCTTGGATGAGTAATCAAGTTTTGCATCCAACGAGTGTTTTTGCTCAAAATTTGAGTAAACCCATAGGGAGATAAGTTGAAAAAATAGTTTTTTATATTTTCCCTCTAAAATTTGATGATGTAATCTAATCCTATTTTATTATTTCCACTATTATTTTATAGTTTCCTTTGGAGGCCAATTTTAGACCTCAAAATTCCCCTAGTGACTACATTTACCTTTGTTTGTTTCTATTGTGCCTATATGATTCTATCATTTTCTGCCTTACAACTCCCTATTTTTTCCTTTAAGATTCTCAATGTGTCTGCCAAATCAAAAGAGTTCCCAACACCATGCTACTCATCTGATCCATAGGGAGAGTCTTAGGAACTGTAGTCTACCATCTTTCTAGTCATCTTTGATATTTCTTCCTGCGAGGTATATCATGTATGCTAAACCTAATCACAATAAACCATCGTAACTTAGCATAGTTCAGGGAGGATACCTCGTCTGCAGAATCAACCAATCATCATAATACATGTATAACATAGTGATGATAGCATATATAAATATAACACATAAGCATATAAAAATATAACCATCATTCTTGCTAGAGTCCAGTCATTAATGCATGACTATATCAACTACACATACCATGGCCTCATGCATCACAATAACCATCACATCACTATACACTTGACCACATGTGAATACTAACGTGCATAAACAATGCATAATCAACCATACAGTCATGACGACACACTCCAAAATAACACCATCAACTTCCCATGGTGACATCACTACAACCATGACCGATACCATACAAATGCAACAAGAACATAGTATTACAACACAAGAAACACATACACAACTAACATGAGTGCATGACCAACACACAACCCATCCAGTGTAAGGGGTGGAACATGCTCAAATACCACTCTGTAACACCCTCCTCCCACATCTACCCAAGTAACTAACCAATCGGGGTAAACATGTGATGAGAAGTTACTATGATATGAATTTACCTCCTAAGTCATGTTAAGGAAGCAAAATCGATGAAAACACACCAATCAGACCTTCCACATCAATAACAATACTCTCAAGAGCCATCCCAACCTCTTAGGTAACTAGCCTTGTGTCCCACTTAGTTTTAAACTAATTAACCCTGGGATGTTCCCATGATATGGGCATGCATGCATCCAGAAGGCTTTGGATGCTCCCACAACATGATATTGCAACGTCCATGTACTTTTATGCTCAGTGTTTTGCCAGCCTCCATGGGATTTGAGCCACTTTTTTAGGCCAAGATCCCAGTTCATTACCCATAACTAAATCACACCTCCAAACAGAAAGATAACAATAGAATGATGATACAAATGCAATTACTTAATCAGGGGCTCCACTAGACCCCTACTAGCCACGACAGACATTTTGTCAAACATATCACAAATATGTAATTTATAGGTGTAAACAACAGATCTAAGCATAGGGGTCTCATGCTCATCTAAGAATCGCTAAGAAGCATTGATGCCTCAACACATTAGCTACAATTTCTTCCATTAGGAAATAGCTACATTTTTCATTCATTTACAAGTGAAAAGATGATGAGAGACGTACATATCTACTCTCATAATACATGTTCATAACCAGCATAATAGCAACAAAAATAACAAGGAAAAACAACCATATAATCCACATATAAACCAATACAATACTCATGAAATAACAATGAGAAATAACCTCACATGCATGATGCAAATGCCAACTAGTTGCGGGACTTCCACAAAGCACCCGACCGTAGACATGGCCGAGCCAAAAATCTCTTCATCCAGTCACCCTCATGCCATATTCCAAGCATGAATGTGGGATATCATAAAACACATCAATCCAAAACCATCTAGGGCTTCTAGAGGCCAATCACCTCAACCCATCAAACAATGATTCCACCTTACGATCGAACATCACAAAACTATCATCATATTGGTCTCTACCCAAGCCTTCCAGGGATCCAAATAATTTTTTCTAAACATGGCTTCCAGGACTAGTAATTCAACCCACATTTATCGTCGGGCTTCTAAAGAATTTGTCCAACAAGGGCTTCCAGGACTATTAACTTAACCTACCAAGGGATTCCAAAGCATTTTTCCAACCAAGGCTTCCAGGATTAGTAACTCAACCCAGGCTGTTACAGGGCTTCGAGAGTGTTTGTCCAACCAGGGATTTTAGGAACTAGTAACTCAACCCAAGCTAAGGAAACATGAGAAACAACCAGAAAAATAAATACATGAACCAACAACACCATGGCTATCTAGGAAATGACAAGGCTAGGCAAATCCACTGTCAATTCGGGAAATCCTCCATGCTAGTGACATAGCATGACCAACAAACCATATGCATATTCCATGCATGACAGAACTAGTGAGGAAAACATCCATGCATTGTAGTACCTGCAAGAAAAACCCATTGTAGTTATTGATCCCGATGTCCTCTTGTGCTTTCCTACTATTCCTTTGCCTTCCTACTCCATAACTCCAAGTATAGCACAATCCTCCAAAAGTGTTCCAAGAAACTCTAAGTGTCCAAGAGTATGAGAGAGAGAGAATACAGGGAGAACTCCAAAACTGAACTAACAAAAGTATGTGTACTAATCCTCAAATGCCTTTTGTTAATGAGGCCTTTATTTTCTTCATTTTTCGTTATCTTCCTTCATTTTCTTCCTCACATGCAACTTGTGACCTTTCACCTCCATTTTCTCCTAATTTCCATTATTTTCATAAATAAATGTGCCAAAATGTCATTTTTCCTTTCCAAAGCCTTAGCCATTGCCATTGCCTTTGCCAATTTCCTTAGCAATTAACCAATCACCTATGATCTCTATCACTAGAATTTTTCCCAAGATTCATCTTGGAATAAGTGTCCCATAAACCGTGGTTATTATTTTATCTTTATTAACTTTTATTACATGGAATTTTCACAAGGGCTATTACAACAATCATCATGATATCATTTACCACAAATATTCAATATTTATATCTATATGGCCTGGTTGCTGCATCAGTGTACCATCCTACAACTCACACTCATCTGCATGGACCATTAGTTATTTTACCGACCACAATGTTAAACATAGTCTATCCTTTGCAGGAGTCACCATCCTTTCTTACCATTGTTGTCGTCAACAAACTTTGGTGTCATGATTACATAAAGTATTATTCCACCAATAATCAATCTTTAATAGTGATTCTTCAACATATATTCATGTGCATACATGAAATTTAAATAAAATATCAAAACACGCTTCTTCTAACAACACTACTTGTGCATCTATTATAAGAAAATAATTATCAAAGCATATCAAAATAAATACCAAATTACTATGATACTTCTCACACAAGCACACATTATTTTCCAAAGGAAACCCACTATAACAATCCATTTTCATTTAAAGGATACTAACATCTTCGCTTTGATTTCTACGCATGTAATTAGATAAAACTTATTCAAAGAAAATTATCCTCTCAACTTTTTCTTTCTGCATGTAACTAAGTAATTTTTCCAATACAATAGATATTATTATTATTATAGTACGTTCAAATACATGCCTCATTCTAATGGAAAACTATTATAATAGACACCATTATTATGCATGCAAATGCAAGTCCCTTTTTTAAAAAGTATATTTTCCAAGTTAGGGCTATTTACAATGTCTATTGTACATGAAATTACATGCTCTATTTCTAAAATAAAACTAATGTGTTAGTTATGTATTTTTCCAAAAGAAAGCTAATTCATTTATTACATGCAATAACATGTTTTCTTTTTGAAGGTCTAACATAATAATTATTCTTTTATATACGCAGATCCATAGTTATCATTAAAGGGTGTAACACAATAATTATTATCTCTCCAAGAATATTTCTTCTCTAAGAATCCAACATCATAAGTGTATTTTTCATAGATGCAAAGATTATATTTCCTTTCAAGAGATCAAACACAATATTCCTATTTTTCGTGCAAACAAATAACATATTTCTTTTGAAGAAATCTAATTCATTGACTATTGTTTTTCATGCATGCAATTACATGTCCATGCTCTCAAAATGAGAGTTTAAACATAATAGTGATTAAACACGTGTTTCAGTCTAAAAAATTCTAACACATGATTAATGTTTTCCCTACATGTAAATATAAATTTCTATAATACATTGGTTGTACTTTGTGCATCTACTAAATGATCCTTTATTTTCAAATGTCTAATGTATAACACCATTTTTTTGGTCAAACCCACACATTTCTCTTTTCAAAGATTTTAATACAATAATGCATGCAAAATCTTTTCTCTTTTCCAAGAAGCTAATACGATAATGTATAGCACCATTCTTTTGCGCAAACCTACTCATTTCTCTTTTCGAAGAATTTAATATAGTAATGCATGCAAAATATTTTCTCTTTTCCATGAATCTAATACAATAACGTATGCAAAGACATTTCACTTCGAAATCTAATACAATGATGTATGCAATTAATATCTTATTTTCAAGCATTAACATAGATATTTATTTCAAGAATTCAAATATAATGGATATTATTAATGTTCCCCTTCGAAATCTAATACAATGATGCATGCAATTAATATCTCATTTTCATGCATTAACATAGAAATTTATTTCAAAAATTCAAATATAATGGATATTATTAATGTGCACATATTCTTATTAAAAGTCTATAGGAATTAGGCTAATATCTCCAAGAAAATTAATAATATAATTTTCTCTCATAATTTCATGAATTCTTTAATCTTTTTTCCAAAAAAATATCAAAGCGAACCCATCTTTTATACATGAAAACCAAGCAATGTTTTTAAAATTGAATAATCTATTAATATGCATAACCTATACAAATGGTGTCTTTTTACTATAAAAATTATCTATTTATTTTTAACAAAAAATAAAATTACTTATCTAAAAAATTATCTATTTATTTATAACCAAAAAATAGAATTGCTTATTGCGAACCCTTCTTGGTTACTTGTCTTTATGCAAAATATCAATAACTAGCATTTGCACCTAATGTTGCAAAGGAAACACCATAAGGCATAGTGTGTGGAAGAATATTGAAATGTGAATGGGCTTTTATGGGCTTTTTTGAAAGCAAGGGTCGATTTTTTTGAGTTTTAATTTGAGGAAGGCATGCCGAAAACTGTATTTGGGGGTTAAAGTGGCTACGAAATGGAATACATGTAGTCATAAATATCCATTGAACTTGTTTAGACACCTTAAAACATATATTTAAAACATGTTTTATATTCATTGAAATAAATTGATTTTCTTAAAAAAATATGTTAAAACCCATTGATAATGAATTGGTTGTGAAGACATAAACTATCAAAATGGTATTTGATTTAGAAACATCATTTTTCAAGTTTCAATTGGAAAATACAAGTAATGAATTGTAACAGAAGAGGTTAGAGAAGCAATATAATATTCTAAAGAACATTGTGGTTGTCATTCCATATTTGAAGTTGCATAAAAAATTGTTGGAGGCATCGAAGAACTGAAGAAGCAGTAATGAACATACAAAATGTATATTTTGTTAGAATTTGTAATATGTAAATTAGTAGTGGAAATTTATTAGTAATACTTTGCAGGTGAGTTGTGTTAAAATGAATTTGGAATGAATTGAAGTGAAGTTACCTTTGCCATGGGGATTTATATATTGTTAGTCGAAGATGCATGGTGAATGATGGCATACTGAACACCATTGGAGATTTATGCGTAGTTGGAGACACATATTTCTTGCTTGCCATTCTGCTCGTCTTTTTCGGATTTTGTCATGTTGATGAATGTGGTTTATGTGTTTGAGGGAAGCTTTTATTTGTTGTAATAATTGTATGGTTGGACGCAGGCGATATAATGGTACCGCTGGATTTGGTACTGGAAGAAATTTGTTTTGTATATGTTGTAATGTAAGTATTGATGCCTCGATTTCATCCCAATAGTTACATAGCCGTGCTATTTCTGAGTCCATATGTCCTGTTGCAAAAGAAAGAAAATGTTAGAATGAGATGTATAGATAATATAAAGACATTTTAATATTTTCATAATTATTATTAATGATTAAATTTGGTTGTTGTTGAAGGATATGAAAGGTATGTTATGAAATAGAATGAGCTAAATAAATAGAGGAAACCTTTTGGTGATGTTAAAGTATGGATTGGAGCAGATTATCTAGATCTTCTGCGTGTTTTCTGTGAGTAATGTTTTTGTTGTCCTTCATTTTATTGTAACGATCAAAATTGAATGCGGGGCTAATCCAGAGATCTTGTAGAGAAGGTACTCTTGAAATTGCTATGAATGTGAGACCTTGACGTTCTATTTTCCCAATGTCAATTGTTGCTTTTGGAAGTGTCATACCTTGAGATTTATGTATGGTTAAAGCCCAAGCCATCTTCAGTGGAATTTGTGTACGTCCATTTCTTTTTATTGCTAGAATAGGCAAGTGAGTGGGGTTTCTTTCATCCCAAGGAGGCCCGATGTATTTGGGAAAAGCTACAACAACAAATGTTGGAATTTGTGGTGGTGCAGTTGATTCTTTGTAAAAGATAGTTACAATTTCTCCAAGGGAACCATTAACAAGTCTGCCTGAAACCCAAAGGTTGGAAGTTAACATAACTTTTTCGCCATTGCATAGTAACACAATTCGCTCAAGTTGCTCATCTTCTAAGGAAATATTGGAGTATGTGTTTTCATCTTTAGCAACGGATCTTGCGATTGGAGTGTCCAGAGATTTTATCATTTGCTTATTATGGACCATTGTTTGAGCATTTGTTGGAAATAAATGCATGGAATCATGGAAGTAATGTATTTCATCTTCTGATAAAAAGGAATCTGTGTGCGACATAAGTATGTTATAGTCATCAATTGTTGGATTTTCATCTCTAATGTTCTGGAGGATGTTCATGAAAGTAACCTGGGCGATGTTTTCGCCTTGTTGATGAAATATTATGTCTAATGTGATGACTGTGTTGAAGGTGTTCCACAGTGCACTTCCGTGGCTCGTCCCTACATATAGAGGTATGTCTTTGATGGGTGGTAGCTGACCAAGATCACCAACCAATATAATGGAACAGCCGCCGAAAGGAGTGTTTCTTTGCTATGGAAATGCCTCTCGAAGACGTTCATCAATATGGCTGAGAAGCTTTGGCCCAATGAAGCTCATTTCATCGATTAGTATGTACCTTATATGCCTGAGTTCTTCTTGGAATTTTGTAAGAGCATTACCTTCTAAGGGTGTAAGATCCTTTATAGGAAGGTGCAGAGCAGAGTGGATTGTCGATGCTTATATGTTGAAGGTAGCAACCCCTGTAGGGATGAGGAGCATGATCGGTGAAGGTTCTGGGGTTGCAAGGGTTATGAGCATATCTTTGATGCAATTGATAAGGAGGGATTTTCTTGTGCCAACAGTGCCTTGTATTATCATTTTGAGAGTGGTTAAACAATCCTCCTTAGCAAAATGATTAGAAATAATATTTAGAGCTTTTCTTTGCATTAGAGATAATGTTGTAAGGGTTGTCAGGATACGTTGATGTGTTTGAAGAATGCATTGGATGGAGTAGCTATTCTCAATGAATTGTATGGCATTATTTTGTAGATCTAATGGGATAGTGGTATGATTCCAGTTATGGTTGTCATCAAAGCCACGAAGGCCAAGCATGTCAAGGTCATTTATGAGAAGATCATTTGTAGGGTGTAATTGGGAAAGTAATTCCCATTCATTTATTTCCATGGTTTTTGGAGGATTGGTTTCATGAATAGTTGAGGTGTCATTTGCGACATATTCAATATCAGATAGTGTGCGGTGTTGATGCCAAGGTTTGTAGAATGGACGAAATGTTTACCAATTTTTGATGAATTTTGCAACAGAATCTCCTATATCTTGTACAATATGGCGAAAGGGTTTGTATAGCATAAGTTCATCTCTGCAAAAGTCAGCGTAGCAAGGTTCAATTGTGGATGGTATGGAGGAGTAACCTGGTATGACCCAAATAATTTCTTTTGTAGGTCGTTGTTTCCATTTGTTTGTTTTGCGATGAGGATCTTGCTACTTTTATAAGTGATGTGGATTCTAGGGTAGAACGGTGTTGGATATATGTATCTATGATGTGTGGGGATGTAGTGGAGGTGGTGTTCGTTTGTGGAAGGTGCATAAGAATTTTTTCGTTTACATTTAAAGAAAAGAATGGTTGACTACACAATGTTAATGGTAATTTTTGCAGCATATGGTAGGTTTCTTGTGCTCCAATGTCACGATCAATAAGGGTTTCTGCAAGAAATTTTCGAAATGCAGATGTTGCTGGGTCAGCAATATGTGAAGCCAGGATAATTCTACATAGCATGTGGTGGAAGCTTTTAGATTTTCTTTTTGCTTTGGATGCATATTTGGTGATATATTTTTTTACAACATGTATGGAGAGTATTGGTTGGCAGTAAACATTTGCACGCCAAATATATAGGATGGTAGGGTTATGGGTATTGAGTCGATCGTCGTTGTGAGTAGGGGTGTATGTTTTTTGGCCATTGGAGTCAATGAATAAGGCTGATTTTGGATGTAATTGCCATGGTGCTTTATAATGACATAGGAATGAGGATCCATTCTTTCTTAGGCATGTGCTTTCAGTGCATATTTTGTGACATTCAACACAATTGATGAGCTATTCATAGTCATTGAAAGGATTAGTTTTGAAGATTTGCGGTGTGGACAATAGACAAGGGTCTTCGGGATTTTTCGGAGCAATTGGTTGGTTTGAAATCGAAGGAGTATGAGGGTTCCAAGCGGAAATATATTTGTCGAAGAACTGTCTAGTAATATCAACTGCTTCTGTGTCTTCCCAGTTGAGGCTTTCCATATCAGGTGCATTTTCTATCTAAAGGAAACCATGGATGTGTGCAGATCCCCTATCTTGCCATTCATACTTGTCAAGTATGCATTTCTGTAAGATAATTTTGTAATAGGTGAGGTATGATGTTTAGAGTCTTTTGAGAAAAATGCGGTAGATTGTGTACCTGTACCAATAGTCTTTTTTCTGCAAGTGTTTCTCTAAGATAACCTCATGAAATGCTATGAATCTATGGTGCATATATAGTGATGTTAAATGTGGGTTAGAAATAATGTTATCATTTCTCCACTTTTGTTGTTTTGCAACATCATAAGGTTGACATCCGGGCATGATTACATGAAGATCAGTCCATTTTGTATCAGTTGCACTTAATGTGAAGAAGAACGTCGGGCAACCGAGTTGAGATATCATGTCTGTTAGTTCATTTTTAGCTTTGTGCCAAAATGATCATGTTCCACGTAAAGAGGAACCGAATCACATGACTTGCTCTGCCAATTGCCCATCTGGAAATTGTTCTAATCGGAGGTTCAGATCTTGAATAGATATTGGGAAGTTATCTGCGATGTTCTTTTTCACAAAAATCGATGTTGTTGCTTGATTGTGATGTCGCATCATGAGATTATATATGTAATAACAAAAGTGTGGGTGCTTTCCAAATCTGTTATCATAGTAACATATGAGATGAAGTGCATATTCATATAACTGCACTGCTTTCATTCTTGCTTGATTTGGCATTGCAACTCCTATGGGGAAAAGGGTGGGGAAAGCCATAGAGAGTAGACCTTCTGTGTTGTATTCATTGATTGGTGATAAGCCAATTGTTGGCCATTCAATTGTAGTATCAGATTGGTGGTTGTAAGCATGTAAATAATGGTGGATTTCTTGGATATTTGTATTTGTATTAGGAATGATGGGTACGAATGATGATGTTTGGTTTACGGATGGGTTTGCGGAATCTTTGGTGAGCTCATGTGGTGGTTCAAGTGAAAGGTGAACAGTGGTTTCTGTAGTATTGCAATGGCAAAGGGAGGAGGAGACATCTATGGGGATTGTTGGTAAGGATGTCAGTGCGTTGTTATCAATACGAGCATTCTTATAGTACGGGTCATTTGACAATTTGTATTCTAATGCAACGAGAACGCGATGTCTACTGACAATGAAATCATAAGCCTTATGGTCATTACTATGACGAGTGACAATGAGAATGTCCAAGTTTTCAACACGTCGTGGCAACATGTTTGCGATTTTTGTAATGTCTTGAGGAAAACAAATTGTGTGGTCACTGTATTTATATTTTCCACCGCGTGCATGTGTTACCTGCAGTATAGGGTTAACCCTAGCAATGAGCATTTCTTCTATTTGTGAAAGAGATGTAAGGATAGCTGGTTGAGGACCAGGGTCCATGTTGTTTGATAATGAGAAGCGATGACCCTTTGTTTCAGAGATGCATCTAGAGCAGCAATACATTGGGTTGGAATTGTGGATATGTATTCCAGGATATGATTCAAGACAAACGGAGCATGGGCATTTAGGTGGAATTTTACCAATCTTTACACGGAAATCTCGATGTGCTTGAATAGTATAAACATTGTTGAAAGCATGTGCGAAGGAGGGGTTAGGGAAATGAGGTATGAATGCATTTATTTGAGAGGTTTTCTGATAAGATAAAGAGTTTCATAATTACAAAGGAGGATTGTTTGCGGGGTGGGTTGTTTTAGACGAGGAATGTTGGTTTTCCTTCTGTTTTTTGTGTTTTTGACATTCTTTGATGCCTTTTTTTGCCTGATAAAGCTCACGATGACATGCATTTATTCGTTCTTTATTTGTTGCATAGTAACTTAAAGCACATTCATCACTACAAGAAGAAGACATTTGCAAAATTTATGGTACCTATAAGCAAGAGAGGGGAAAACAAGAATGTTATTTGGAGAGAACAACCATGTTGTTGTATAAAAGCAAAAGAAGGGAAAAAAATTTAAGTTTTGAATAGTTTTATGTGAATTTTTTATTTGAATAATGTGTTTGAAAGAACATTTTAGTAGTTTTCCTTTATACATGTAGATAGTTTCATGTGTAATGCAGCAATTTACCTCATTTTTTCGAAGAAAAAACATGATAAGAATGTGAATTTGTCTACTCACATAATGCTAGATATAATGGAGGATGAATACTTATTTCAATGGTATATAAAAAAAAATTGTGAGAAGGCATGCAACAGTATATCGTGTAAAATTTTATTTATAAAATTCGATAATAGGAATTGTCAAAAAGTGAGGAATACATTTTGCGATATTTATCTACAATATCGAGATGCTCTGAATTTCTCGAAGGATGTTGTTGCATTCTATCGTGAAATGAAAATTTTCTTCTTTTATGATAACGCATTTCGACTGTGGTACTCCTTTAAAAGTTTCTGTTTTCACTGATAGTGTGAAGATATGATTTGTCCATAGAGCATTGGAGACAATTTCCTTGATTAGATCTGGATCTGAGGATAATAAATAGAAGTCTTTGGAATTATTCCCAAGAATTGTAGATCCTGTGTCTTCGAAAGAAACAGTTGAAGCTAATTCACCAGTGTGATCTTGTATGTCGATTTTCCGTAAGTATCTGTAATCACAGTCAGTTACTTCAGCGTTGCATTTTGGGCAGAACTATATTCTTGTATTTTGTGGAATATGTTTTTTCATGCATTTTTTCCCATCAACGATGGATGGGCAAGAAATGTAGTAAAAAATCTCCATCCCAATTTTTGTTATTGTGCCCTTTAATTGGAAGAATGTTGGTTTCTCTAAGGAGTCCATACTGTAAATATCAGCAATTGTTATTTTTTTTTGTTGATGGCCAAAAGGAGATCTTATTGTCAAAGATGTAGACGCTACAGTTGAACCTTCTTTTTTAAACCATGACTTTAGCGTGTAGGCCTCTTCAATGTCAGGATCTACAAGAATAATGGATCTCGTTGTAGTGTCGACATTTTTTCCATTAAATTCTCCAACATGGGTAGATTTGATTGCAATGATCGGGTTATTTCCTACAGCACATAGGGAGGAGATTTCCTTTGATACGACATCAAAATTATCTCCCCAAAAGATTGCATCTATGTTATACCGAGACATGTCTTGAAATTGTAGTGTTTGTTTAGCAACTTCAGAGCCGTCTTTTCTACGTATAGTGCACACACTGGAAATGTCTATGACAATACCAAGAATATCAACAATGGAGTTGACGTTTGTTTTTCTGATATCGTTGATTGATTTTATATTGAATTGCACTGTTGGATTATGTTTTTTTTCGCAGACAACATGTTCTATGGTAGATGTTGCATTCAACAAAATTTCCCAGACATTGATCAAGTGGTTGTATTGCTTATTAGCCATTTTCACATTCCCTTTAGAGACAATGTAGACATTTCCATGTTGGATTTTGTTGGAAAAATAATCTGCGACATTGTTGAAACATGTAATATGTATTTCTCCACCCTCTGTATCGAGCAGGTCAAAACCAAACACTTTACCGGGTCTGTATTGATTCTGAAATAGTCAAAGCATTGTTTTCCTTTGGACGTATCCTTTTATGCACCAATTTGAGTGTTAAGGGTTTAATGATTTGATGGGAATTTGAAATGGCAGAATGGATGGGGTTGGAGTAGTTTGAAGAGGGCAGTGTCTTTTTGATAAAGGATCTGGGTTCGATGAGGAAGGAGTGTTTTCATCAGATGTGATCAAGATACTCATAGTTTTTGGATTGCCAATTAAGGGTGAAAATGAAGTAGAAATTTCGAAGTCTATTAACTTTATAGACCTACATGACAAATGAGAGTCATAGGAATAATTGTTAGAAGCGGATGTGTTATTGATAAAAATATTAAATTTGAAATAATAAATCTATAACAAACTTACGTTGATGGACCAATAGTTGAAGTAGTCCAACTTTTAACATTTATAACAAAACCCTTTTGTAGCAAGCCTGTTGCTACGAGGTCATTGAAATCTTTTGGAAGCATAATGTGTTTCTTATGTGTTCCGTCTGAAATTGTAGTACGATATCGTGGAGTTGAATATTGCATTGATTGTATTAGTTCAAGTTCAACAATTTGTAGGTATGGTTGAACATGAGTTGATCTAGGTAACATTGAGAAAATTGCATTCTCAGTTAGGTTTGTTGTCATTTTCTAGAAGTAGAGATGATAAAATAAGTACTGTACAAAACAAAATACAAAAATGTTGTTTTCTTCGCATAAGATGTTTAACATTCATTACATTCCTATAACAATACATGAAAATATATGAACTAAAGGGAAAGAAGCATGTTTAGTTTGTTTCTAAATGAGTGGTTATCTAAGCTTGTAAACATAATAAAGAAGATATTTATTACAACAACTTCTATATGATTATTCTTTTTGAAACATAGTTAAAACTGTAAATTAACAATTTCAGAAACCTACACATTTTAGAAACAATCAGATAGGCCATGATGATTGAGTTTCCCGTTACTTGAAGACTTTGTTAATTGAGTCCACTGAATGAGCCAAGTTCATGTTAGCTTTGGTTGAGTTGATGTAAAATTGTGTAGTGGAGTTGATATCAACTAAGGTCTAGTTGTAGAATTACCAAACTAAGTTGAAGTTGGCTTAGCTAGACATACAAGGTTAAACCAGTTGACCGATAAGGTTTGTCATAACTGTAAACAGAGATTTATTCAATCTTAGCAACAATTACTATCATCATCGACTAATGTTTAAATACTAAATTGCAAAATGTAGTTAATGCCAAATAATGTATACATTTTTTAGGGCATTGTGTAGTAGCAACACCAGAGCTACATTGTGGGTTTTGTATTGGGAAAATTCATATTGTGGAATTTAGGTTTTGAATGAGTATTGTTTTTTCCAGAGAAAATGATGTTGTACATAATGGTGGAGAGATGTTGTGCAATTGCATAGAATGAAATAATAGGTGTCTATGCTCAACATAGGTCTAATGACCAAGCACTGAAACTATTTAATGCAATGCCTATGCTAGATGAAGTTACATGGAATTCTGTAATTTCAGGTTCGGTAATTTGATGATATGCACAGAATGGGTAATGCCATGAGGCCCTAAATGTTTTTGGTCAAATGAGGAGAGTGTTTCTAAGCCAAACAACTTCAGCTTTGGCATCATTCTCAAGGCTTGCATTGGGTAATGCCATGACTACCTAAATGTTTTTGGTCAAATGAGGAGAGTGTTTTTAAGCCAAACAACTTCACCTTTGGCACCATTCTGGAACATCTAAAAGCTCTGAACAGCTTACCTGCCTGGTACTTAGTATGTTGTATAGGCGTGGAACTTATATTTGTGTCAACAAATGAGTATGTGGTTGAATCCATAGGTGTCTTCACCGACAAAGAGAAAGCAACTGCTCACTTGAAGGTTTGAATATTACCATTCCACAATTCAATTATAATTGATTTTTTCCTTCAAAGGTTATCCAACATGCTACTAATTAAAAATACAATGTACCTAAAAGTTGATAATTGATATTTTAGGTAACTAAAGAGTTGTCACATGTAATACCGCACCCTCCCTACATGAGCAAGGAGATTTGGCAATAGCATGTCTGCTTTGGCTCTTCCTCAATTTATAAAATTGACATTGTGGACTGATATCGGCATAACCAACTCTATTCTAAGTTGAAACTTCTTTCAAATTGAGCAGTCACCTCATGAAAGGTTACCTTAAAATTGGTCCATAGTTGTGACTATTCGAAATTGACGAGGTGATTAAAAAATAACATGTTTGTTAAAGTTTCAATCATGAATCCATTGTGAAATTTCTGGCATTTTAGCTTCTAATTGTTCAATAATGAACCCATTGTGCATTGTTCCAATTGTAGAAAATTCTAGACCTAAGTGATTCTTTCCCTTATGATCTCAATCAAACAAATAATGTGTATGTTAGCTATAAGTTTATGTATGTAATCTAATGATGGCTTCCATCAATCTCAATATATGCAGTTTCTTAGGCACGAGAAGATGCTAACTCTGCAATTTGGTCATGGATTCAAAACAGAGTAGCAAAATGTTGATAATAGAGATGGCTTCAGTGGTGTCTATGACCAAGTTGTTCACATGAAGGAGCTTATTTTCCTTGAAGCACATGTAGAGCCATATATGAGGGAATTGACTACCAGTGATGTTGTCATAGGTACATTCGTAACACTTGTTGGAAAAGAGAGGGTAGGAAAATAACGTACAAATATTGAGAAACACCAAACACAATGGATTTCCAATTATTGATGTACTCCTATATCATTGTTTTATGGCATTAGGATATCAAAGAGATGAAAACCATGGTTTTTGATAGCTAGACACTTTTTTTTGTAGTTTTGCCAGATGTCTAGGAAAAGAGTAATTAATATATCCTACGAATTTTACCACTAATTATATTTTTACATGAGGAATTAACCCATGGATAAAGTAGAGTATATTTTTAGAATAAGTTATATGAAACAAAAGGTTTTGTAAACCATACTTCAACAGATGACAAAAATTTCTCTTTCAAAATTGGATAAAAGGACCATTGGATAACAGGTGGCATAGTTGACCTTGTTTAAAGAGAGGTTGATAGATTTTCAGGAATATTTACAATAGATTCAAATTTGCAGGCAGGATATGGATAGTCAAAGAATCAATTTCCAATTTGATGGGAGAGGATTTTCTATCATTTCCGTACTCCTTGTAGCAACTTAAAATTTTTCTGAGTAATTTTTCATAAAATATCTACTTTAGATAAGGTATGCAGTCGGAACGAAGGATATGCTAGACATGTACTTCAAGGGAGAAGATTCCCCTTCACAGAATTGCTAACTCTTGTCCTCCAAACTCTCTCACAACAATTTCAACAATAACAAACAATGTAAACTTTGAAACGGGAACTGATACTATTACCCATTTCGTAGAGATAGCAAAAAAATGACCCGATTTTCAAAAGTGGTGATGCAGAATACACGTTTTTTTTAGAACATGGTTTTTGGAACTTTAATTTTTTCCATGTTCAAGGATGAAATCAAGTTTTAGAATGGTAGTGATTTTCATGCTGATATTAAAAAGTGAGTATTCTGCATCACACCTTTTTTTTAAAAGACCTATTTTTTGACTTTTAATTTTCTAGTGTGTGAAATGTGAAAAATTATTTTCTAAATTTGATGGTTTTTGAAGTCGTCATCTTATTCATATTTTCTTGTTCTCTATCTTAATTTTTTTTTTAGGGGGGTTTTTATTGTTTTGCGTTTTTAAATTAGAAAGTCGATAGTTTGAATTTTAGATAATCTACATATTTATACATCCTTAATTAATTTTTCAATCCACATGAAATAATTGTTTCTAAAAACAACATTTTTTAACAATGGACATAAAAATAACCATTTTTAACATAAATATAACAAAAAAACTAAACGTTTT
>APFE031438658.1:0-30096 GCA_000404065.3 Pinus taeda | reverse complement strand
ATAACATAAATTTTGAGAAACCCCAAAATTTCCCTATAGAGTTTTCTTTAGTGGAAAATGAAAAATCATAGATTTACAAACTTCTTCCCATCTAGATTATGAGAGAGAAAAATTCACACCTAAAACCATGTAGCGACAGCACATAAGAATCTGTCAAAAGGTAATTAAACAAATCAACCTTCACAACCGAGACCCTGACATATGTGTATCACACAACGAGAGCAGAGTGAGTAAACTTAGATTAAATTTGTACATTCTCTCCAAAAAAATAAGAAATTGTTGTGCTATACAACAACGCTCCCATTTTAATTTTTTCTTAATATTATTCTAAGATGATAGATAGGAAATATGGTCCCTTTAGTTTTTAAAAAGAAATAAAAACTTTACATAGAAATAAATTTATCTGTTTCTTGCTTTTTAAATAAAAAGTGCTTCAAAAAACATTCTAAAAAATAAAACATCGCAAATCACATTCGCTTAAGGCTAAGGTACATTCAATCAAAATATCCATGTTGTGATGCGAAAGTCTCAATCATAGAGCTTCTTAAGACAATCCATTGACAAACATGCGATATGATAAAACTATTGCATATCGCATGTTATGGATTCCAAAGAATATTTTTTCACGGTCCATTGAAACTTTGCGATGCAATATGATTCTCGCATTCCACATATCTCGAAAACCAAAGGAAGCTAGCCCCGAAAACTTGTGATGCGATATACATCAATCACATACCGCAATCCCAATAGAAACAGGTCATACTTATCTCAAGGATGCATGATACGATGTTAAAATGTAATGACGAGGTCTAATAATAATAAAGGGAAAGCATGATTTGGGTGAGTTAAGTTAGGAATTTCCCAACTCTATATGCGAGGTCATCACTTATCGCAATCACAGAAATTCAAAAGACTATTGTAACATGGCACTTATAACTCCTAACTTGCGATATGTGATCACTGTTTAAATATTAAAATAATATATTGAAATCGCTCATCACAAAATGAGAAAGTTTATGGCACACATTCTAATAAGGCCTTTGGAAATTTGTGATGCGATCTATTCATTGAGCATTACATTTTCATGTCGTTGGTTATAGAAAAACATTAAAAATAAGTTCTAACTACAGTCCTTCAAGATTTGATCCTTCGTGTTAATATCAAGTTATAATACAAAATCTTTCGCATCAAATGCTCCTGCTCCACTTTTCTTCTTTACTTCTTTCAAAACTATCTTTACAAGCATTAGCTGCTCTGAAAGTTTTAGCCTATCGCTATCATCTGATTCATTTTTGTAGTTTGAATCTGGAAGTATGCAACCAACCAAAATGTCAAAGAAAGCTCGAAAGATGAAAGTTCCCCCTGCAATGGCAAAACGACCGAAAAAGACTGTGTTGATCTCGGATACTACATGTCAAGATTATGGGAAAATTTCATGGTAAGGAATATATGATATGTTAGAAATGGAAAAGCCAAAGGTAACGAAAGGACATTAAACACCTAATGGACCTGTAGAGTCAGAAGACACACTTGGTGATTTAGCCGACTCTTTTCTTCATCAAATAGCACCCCGCCCAAAGGTTTTGCTATATAATGACATGGTAAAATGGGTAATTGAAAGCATCAATATAACGGATAGGACGCTCTTCACATTTGAAAAAAGAATGTTTGGATCCTTCAAGCGTGAAGACTTGAAGAAAATGTATCATTTGCCAAAGCCTTAGAAGTACTACAATAAATCATTCCTTGAATCTTTCTCGAAGGAAAATCAAATAGAGTTAGACCCCATCAAACAATGGAGGAACTTCCCTAACAAACAAAAGCATGAATCATCGAGTGTGTATTTTGTGGACTCCTTAGCGTCTCCATATTATTATGTTGCCGCAATGATGTGTATACTATTTGGAAGCTCTAATACTGCAAAGTTTTTCATTGAAATGGTTCCATTAATAGAAGCAACATTGAAATCTTTTGTGATGGATTGGGCTAATATCATATTAGATAAACTGGCCATCCAAATACTTGATTATAGAAAAAATAGGTATGTTTCCACCTGAGTTTTTCCCCCATTTTATATCAGTGCCTACATAGTCAATACCATTTGTTTCAATTCTGGTTTTCCCATAATGGGATGGTAGTGGACTATCCAAGACCCAACCCCTATCAATGTTTACCATAAATATCTATGGAAGACCCAATATAGGAAGAATTTCTACAAAATTTTTCATGGCTTCATCCTACCCATTCATCAAGCCATTTTCAATAGACCAGCTCCTCGGCTATCTGAGGAGGCTAGTATTGATTTAACTTCAATTGGTAGTTGGTTTGGTGAAGAACTATTCACATACATTAGGGTTTTTGGTAGCATTACCGACTCACATGTCCTTCCACTTTATGTCCCAAAAAAGCTATTGGCTAGGGAGATATCTTATCAGGTAGTTGAGAAAGGGCTTACGAAAAATCTCAAAGACGCCAAGAAATAGTTATGGCCTGCCTTTCCTATTCACTGTGGCATTTATTCATTGCATGAATATAAACATGCCCAACTTGAAGCCGAGAAAACAAAGGGTTTGAACCTATCTATTATTCCCAAAAGACAGTATGACCGGAATAAAGTTGCTTTTAATTTTACTACTCAGGTAAAGGTTAAACAATTCGTCCATGAGGACGATGAATTCGATGACTTATTTTCATTAGTAGAGACTTTCACACAAGTGAGTCACTAGAAAAAAATAAGCTGGAATGAGAAAAAATGGACCAATTCATCCAATAAAAGATGTAAAGTTTTCAGACGGTACCATTGGACTTATTGAATATTGCACAAGTCATCTAGTAAACAGAGCAAATCATGGAGAGGGATATAGAGAAAGCTTCTAGTGCAGTTGAGACAAGCGGCAAGTAAAGTGAACAGTTAGGCATATATGTCCACATTGATCTCATGTTGATCAAACAATGGGAACAGTTTGATCAACACATCAAAGGTCAAAGTGATACTCAAAATGTTATCACACTGGAATCCCCCTTAAGAGAACAGGCCATGACTCACAATCTTGTGATTGAAAAATGATCTAGCATGGACTTAGCTCTAAAACAAATCAAGATAATCCCTAGGTATCCTTCATCAGAGATTACACTGAGCAAAGAGGATATTCCACCTTTCGATGTGTTTTATAGCCCTAAACATAGAGTTTTAGTCAAAAGACAAAGGAAAAAGAGAAGGATAGACTAAGCATCAGCAACAATTCCTCAAGATGAATCCAAGAATATCATCTGGAAAGAATCAGAAGTCAATCCCTCCAAATATTTGACGAAATTATCTTAGTTTGTAGGAGCATATACAACTACCGTGATAAATAAAGAAACCGAAGTCAATCAATTGGTTAAGGAAAAAGATCAAAAGATTAAACAACTTGAAGAACAGTTAAGGGTGGAAAAAACAGAAGATTGATTACCAGGTTACTGAAAGACAACAACGTCTATCTCAAGAATTTGAATAGCTAAAACTGGCACATCATGAAGAGATGAAATCTAAGGATGAGCAAATAAAGTAACTACAACTCTCAATGGAGCAATTCAAGGATAATCCTAACGTTGAAGAGTTTATAAAGGAAGCCTTACAAATAAATAATTTCTTATCTCAATAGCTAACCCAACTCCACCAAAGGATATATCTCATTTATCCACTATGTATCAAAACCAATGCACTGATAGATCAAGTAGTCAATTCCAGGTTGGAATTCGAGGATGCAGATGACAAAATCACAGGTTACATCTCTTGGCCAAACATAAAAAAGGGAAGGGTTGCTAAATTGTTGGTAAATGAAGAATCTCATAAGGAGATATTATTTTCAGAATGGGAAATACAATTGATCAAAGCATAAAGAGCTACTTCAAGGGCCAGGGAAGTGATGAATAATATCATTGGGTTGATAAATGATAACTTACACACTGCCAATTTAATTTTTGAGTGTTCCCCAAAAAATCTTCCAAAAGAAAAAGTGTTGGAAAAACAATGGAAGCAAGATTTGAATACCAGAGAGGAGCAACTCAAAAAATTAAAAAGCTTCAATTGGGATACACATTGGTTATATTTATTCAAACCACATAGCCAACAAATCACAATCAAATATCTTGCTAATGCAGCCAATCACAGGATGCCAGAACACTTAGATGCAGTATACACAAGTCAGCTGCATGGTAGGATGAGTCATCTACCACAGTTCCAAACTATGCTCAAGATTTGTCATTTAAAGCCACAGGAGGAATAATAGATGCAATTCATCTTTCCAAAAGTTATCACAATTCTATTTTTAACATGAAATCCCATTTTTTGGGAAAGGCTGTTCCAACCTCCCGAAGCACTTTTTACGAACAATTTGTTTTTATTTTTCTATAAAGACCCTTTCATGTCATTTTAGAAAGGGTCCTGAAATTGTATTAAATTAGATTGAAGAAGATAGCATTTCTTCACTTCTTAATTTACTTTTGTAGAAGATAGGGATCAAGGTTCAAACTTGTTGTAAAGTGAATTCAAGAGGACTTGCATTTCTATATCTTTTTGAAGTTTTCAGAATAAGAAGAGCAAACTAGAATTACTTCAATAAGAGGATTTAAATAAATATGGTACTTTTATCAATGTCCTTTGTTCCATGTTATGCAATTAAACAGTCTTTCAATTCGATATTGTTCTTATATGTGAATGTTCGTCCAATTCTGCATTATATCACTTTTGAATAAGTTGGAATTGATATTTTACACATATGCTGACAATTAATGTTATTATGATATGCGATATGTTCTATATCACTTTGTTTAAAGTGATCATCATTCATGCTTAACTTTCTGTAGCCAAGTGATTGATCTTCATTAGCATTTGATTACGAGAAATCCTTATAAATCACATTGATATTGATTTACCCGGGCTATATATAGATCCATTTGTATACCTTCTGAAGTTTATTGTCACAAACCATCTATCCTTTTGTTATATATATTAAACACCAATTCATCAAAACACATTCTGTTGAGAAACTGGTCCCATACTATCTAGTCGGAGCCACCATACCAAACGGAAAAGGAACTGCATGAAGGGTCAGACCAGGTGGTTATCCCCAATGTTGGTGCAATGATTTTTGAGTCATCAACAAAACCCATATGTGAATGCCACTAACCTGGAAGATTGAATGGGAGGAACCCTACAGAAGCAACCCCTCCTATAAAATGAAATGATCGAGGTGGGTTATTACAACCAATACCTTCGACAGAGGAAATGGAAAGAAAAACAAAAACTCCATGCAACATAATACCTATACAGTGATCACAAAACAAATAGAAAACCCAAGGTTGGCCTAGAGGAAACTTCATTGAATACCTACACTGAGAATATGATGTTTAAAAAGGAAACTAATGAATATTGCCACAGAATTTTCCACAGTAAGAAACCAGTAAACACTAAACAAGAGCTAGTGGTTACCTATGCAACTGGAGCACCACCATAACTAGGATATAATATCCAGAAGAGAGATAAGGGATTTCGAGTTGAGTACAATCCTTGGAGCCTTAATGAAACAGAAAATCCTCGTCGGAGCTGAGAGATGAGACTACCATAGCTGAGCAAGAAAATGGAACTCGTCAGCAGGGAAGGGGAGGGTTAGCTTCTCTCTAACCACCACAAACAAATGACATCATCCCATTTTCTAGATCCGGAGAATCGTTAATAAACATATGGACAACAAGGTAAAGCTACCAAGTGGATGGTCGGATGCTACATCTAGAGGATTACAGACATGTAATAACTCTGATGGAACAACTAAAGTTGTTGGTTATATGATTACAAAAATTTAACTTTCAATGTTAATACTCTTGACCACACCAAAAACATATAACATGTTAGACTTTAGTTAAGGTCATATGGATACATTAATATAGTAATTATTTTGATTATCAATTTCAGCTCTAAATATTTTCATAATACCTCATAGCATTTCAACATTATGATTTGTAATATAGTTTTTCTTTAATTTTTACAACCATATTCACCATGGGGTTTATGATAGGTGGCATCCGAGCTGAAGGATTCAACACTCGGGCCTATGAGGTTTGACTTTTATTATGAAAAGCATCTCATAGGGTGTAAAAGGTAAATAGGTGTCTCTAAAAGAACTTTTCCATAAGAAAACATGAATGAATTTAATTAATTATTAGTGGAGCTATTATCAGTGTACCTGTTACCTATAAGAGGTGATATGCTAGGCAGTTGGAAGAACTAACAACTCCTCAAAAAATTTATTTATTAAAACATTTCTAGTAATTCATAAATCGGTGATTTTTAAATAGTGTGTTAAGAGAAAGTTTCATGGTTATAAGGATAAGGAAGTATATATGTGAGTAGATCAAGAGGTGTACATGTGTGCAAAAGAAGTAAATATTAAGCCTCATGATGTTAAAAAAAATTGGGTATGTTAAAAGAACAGTTAGTATGTTGCATAGAAAATACCCTTGAAAGGTTAATGATCATCAACATGATGACTATATGACCTAGATGAGAATCTTCTTGTTACAAAAACAAAAACAAAAAGATAAAAAATTAAGGTCTAAAATCACAAGAATGTCCTAAATTAAATCTCCAATATGAATGTTCGAAAGAGGCAAGCATAAAATAAAATAAAAATTCTTCGAGAGATGGTAGGAACTAGTGGAAGCCCTGAGTGTAAACAAATGGGAATTTTAGACTCAACTAGGCATCTCGATGTCTTGGAATTCAAGTTGAAAATTATTGTCTACATGTTATGCTAAAGGTGCATGGGCACAGAGAAAGGGTGGACGTAATCGCCAACCTCAAGGTTGGCTAGATTGATCTTTTCCGATAAAAATTCCAGTTTAGAAAGAGGCAGATAAGTGAAATTATGGAAATATTACTATGCATTTTCTTCCTAGAAAGACTATTGTGTGTTTATCTTCCTTTTGGAAAGGTTACTAGGTGTTTAATTTATTTCTAGAAAATTTACTAGAAATATATGCAACGTATAATATTTACTATGTTAAGAGAACTAATGAAGAACTTATGTTATGTTCCATTTTAAGAAACATTAATGATAGTTTCTGTGTACATATATTTTATTCTATACAAGGAATGGTAGAGTTATTATTGATTGTATAAATATTCTTGATATGGGTAACCATTACAATAGTAAGTACATTGTATGTCATTCTAAAAGGCTATGATTTTTCATTAATACATATATGCCCATATACAAAGTATATACGAGATAATGTATATATATATTATATTATGTATGTTTATATATATATATATATATATATATATATATATATATATATATATATATATATATATATATATATATATTATATAGTATATATATATTTATATAAGGAAAGAGATCAAAAGAACAGAAAACCTTGTAATAACTACATAAAATACTTGGGGTACTGGTGTCCTAGAGGAACTTTCCTTAGTGAACTTAATGATAGATGAAGTAGGGTTCTATTACTTGAGACTACGGTGACGAAAGCAATAGTGGCCATTCCAAAAGAGTAACAACTTAAAAAGGAAATGTTGTAAATTTTCTGTTGAAAGGCTCATTTAACGAAAGGATAGGGCACAAATTGACATGAAATACACAAGGTTTTTCTCAAGGATTGTTGTTGTTGGTTTTATATATGCCCATAATTGTATCCATATAATCTTGGGGAAGAAAATTAGTAAGTGGTAGAAGTATAGAGTAACCCTACTAAGGGCCAACCTCAGGAAAGGAATATAGGCAATTACCAATGTCCTGATGGAAATGCAAGAAATCTATAATAAAAGAACTACTAGTTTGTGGACAAGCATGAAGAGAATATGTAACATAAAAGAGACTTCTTATGTTAGAAGTGACCCTATATTAGTATCTTGGCTACTCCAAGGCATCAAATAAAATATGGAAACAGATTGGAATGGTGTTGATGATGCTAAAAAAAAAACAATTTCACACTTATTTTAGTATGTAAAAAGCGATTAAGATTAAATGGAACTTCCATAATATAACACTTAATATGAAAGAACTACAATAGCGCTAAAATATAGGAAATAATCCAATCAACATTGAATCATTTATTCCCGATGGACACACAAGATTCAAGATTGGTGTTACTTTCATACTCATACACCAAACCATGCAATGATTTTCTAATTGGTCCAATTTGTAATCACTTTGCAAGTGGAAAGGGTTAGATTGGGTTGAAATCAAATGATAAAAGAATTTTGGTTGACTGAATTGGGTGCTAGTTGTAAATCCAATATCAAAATATTTGATTTTGAATCGGTACAACGAGATCAATAGAAAGGATGCAGGTTATATTTCATGGGAAATCTTGTAGAACTACGGGAAATTGATACAAAATAATGCTTAAAAAGAAACTAAAGCTGGAAAAAGGACAACACAGGAAATATGCTGCACATGATAATGAATATGTATATTGAGTACTTTGATAAGTTTTTTGTCATAACGTGGATTAAAGTTATGAATTATTAACACCTTCAAATAACTTCGTATAATTAAGTAAAGAAGAGTAAAAGCCCGTTAAATTTTAGGGGCGATATAATAAAACTATGGGACATTATATAACAAGATCAAATGATACAATTGTAATTATAATGAAAATGTTGAATTAAGTCCTTTCTCCTTTGATGTTGTTTCTTAAAATTATGGCTATTATCATACACTGAAAATTGAAATATAAATATATGTACATGTATAAGAGTGTGAGGAACACATGAGAATGAACAGATACAACACATTCGATTGTCTTAACATTTCTCAAGGAATGGATGGTGGGTTCAAGTAAAAAAATTATTAGAAATGAATAGATATCTTAGTAAGATATGGCACATAGTTTTAACCAAATTTAAAATTGAGAAAGGATAATATTGATGGCACATTAGTAGAAGTAGTATTTATGCATGTTGACATGGAAACAAGAATGTGCCACTACTCAATGCTATTTCCAGATAAATAACTCAATTATGACTCTGATAGATACAAATGGAGTTTTGTTAAATTATTGACTAGAACTATTGCTTACAAATACCATGTCAAGATAACCACACCAAGGTAATGTATTGAGAAATATTGTTGCAAGACTTGGTAATTTTAAGAATAATATATTATTTCACGTAGTGCTATTAAGTCACCGTAGTGATTCTATTAGCACTATTATGTGCTTTTAAACAAAAAGAAGAACAAAAGTAAAGGAGGGAACTTGTTAAAAAAAAATAATTGAATTGGATAGCTTTGATTAAGACTTCTACGTGAAATGGTAATTAGTGAGTGGATAAATAATATGGGCGAAATCATGTCCCTTAAACAGAAGAAAAAAATGGTGTGATAAAAATGAATATTGCAAACACATCGAGTTAAGAATTTAATCCTTTTACAAAACCATATGAACCTAAAGGCTACACGAATTAATTAACCTGTTGATCAAATGAAGTGAGTAATATGCTAGGTAAAAATAAATAAATATATCCCTGGATATATATAGAAGAAAATTGTGTAGAACAATTATGCATCACCTGCAAGTGATAGGGAAAAAGACAAAACTAAATGTAGGCTTCATGGTGGACTTGGTGTTGTGTCGGATTCCAAATAATTCAATTACTAGATAAAAAGTTTGCAATCTAGGATGAACATAATTAAGCTACATATACAGGTAGACATCCTTATATTAAAGGAAAGTAATAGAAGCCATCCTAACCATTACTTGTGTCAAACTAGTATGCATAAACCTTTCAATGAAGATAAAGTAGTAGTACTAATTAGCACAATTTCTCATCAAAGACAAGAATGATTGAATTCCAAGCATATTATTATTGATTAGCAGGTAGCACAAACAAAGTTTATACCTTTGTGGACTCAAATTTGTAGTAGAACTATTTGGAGTAGTATTGTTGATTGATGAAATAATTGAGTAAATAAAAGAATTTACAATGTCATGGTTATAATGATGGTAGTAATTTATAATGAGTGAAGGTTATTGACTCTTTCTAGATTGTGATGTGTGCTAATGATCTTTGATGGGTATATAAATAGCAACCAATATTGTAGTAGTCAAGATTGAAATAATATATGTATATATGATCTTAAATAAGCTTTGATGAGTAAGTAATTGCCATAAGGGTGGTAAATGTAAGCCAAACTGGAAAGGATGACCATAATGAAACCTCAAGGTGTTCTCATTTTGAGAAAATTATTCCATAGAACAAGTAGTTACCATGTGTAGTACGACAGAGGTACTTCAACCGAGAAAGATTACATGTGAAAACTGGAATAAATATTTTGAATGTGTAAGCAAATTATAGTCTATTTTAAAGGCTAGGAAATACCGAGGACAATGTCTCACTAAAGGGGGGGAAGATGTAACACCCCAAATGAAAATAAAATAAGTAGACTACTTTTACTTTAGTAATTCTATGAACTGTAGGAAATTTAACATTTTACTATTTACCAAAGTTAAGAGAATGTGGTTTTAATTGTGGGCTGAGAAGGCCAAAACATACGAATGGACATATATGAATGCACGTTTGATTTTATTGCAAATTCATAATGTCTTTTCCTTGTTATGAATGAGGATTGGGAAGAAATGTTAGAGAAAGCTTACTCCAGGTAGTTGGAAAGTTATGGGCAAGGTAGTTACCTACCTGAACTCGTCCATTGGAATTGAAAACTTCCAAGAGAAGGCCAAGAGGGTATTGTGTGAACTTGAGGCAAGTGGAGGAAATGGATATAGAAATCAGACTCTTCAGTTGGTTGGCTAGTGGAGTCTATCTAAGGCTTTAAATGTCAAACTTATAGTTTGAGGTTATGTCTGGTTAGGATTAGATAGCCTAAACAAAATTTTGATAAACTATTTAGTAGGCTACCTCGGTGTGCAGCAAGCCCGAGCGGAAGTGCAGGGTAAAAGACTCACCTCAAGCTTGGGAAGAGCATTGTTCTCCAAATAGTTGCAGTCAAAGAGAATTTGGTACAGAAAGAGCTATGTATTACTCCTAACTGTGTATTATATGTGTTTATGAATGTGAATATTTATTATTTGGAATGATGCTTGATGGAATAAAAATTAGATCTAGAAACTTTATTAATCTCATAGAGGATAGTAAGCTCCGAGGGAGGGTATAAAAAATGTAGTCAAAAGGAACAAATTTGTGTGATAATAACTTCACTATAGAAAGAAGGTTGTTATGTGAATAATTACATTTAGGTTACGGCTATAGTAAAACAACGGAGGAACCAGAACATGAATTGGACATAAATTAAATTAAGTCACTTGGATACATAGTTCAGTGTTACAATCATTAGACCATGGAAGTGAAGGTTAGTCCTTGCTCCCAACTAGGTAATGGGATACCTAGAAATAATCCCTAAACTATTCATGGCAAGAGAGTACACATTTTTGAATGTAGTATTATACTCTAAAATCAAAAGGAAAGGATTACAAGTGTTCATTCACAAATTAAAGTATATGATTATTAAATACAAATAGTAAATATAAACAGTCATTCTTGTATTCATATAGAAAAATGCAATTTTAAGGGTTTCAACACAAAACAATAAACCAAAAGGGAAAAACACCAATAAATTTCTTCCAAGAATACATAAAAAGGAAAACAAGAACGAGAAAAATGCTCTACCATGTTTTTACAGGAAACTATATCACCATTATGAACAAAGAAACTCATGTAGAAATTCCCATATACACATTATTGACATAATTAAGAGTAATCTTCATAACTGAAATAAATATTTGTATCAGAAAAATTCCTCCTCCTACAGGGGGTTTGAACATATAACCAAACAAGAAACACAAAGCAACTGAAAGGGTGTGCTCTTAGGGGAGACTGCCTCAACAAAATTTATAAAAAAAAAATTGTGAAAAACCCAAAAATTTCCCTATCGGCTTTTATTTACCTGAAAAGGAAAAATCATATATTTATGAAATTTTTCCCATATAGATTATGAGAGATTAATTCACACTTGAAACGATATAGCGAGATCAGATAAGAATATGTGAACATGTAATTAAACCAACTTCCCAGCACAACTCAAAGCGAGACTATAACTTACACCTTTGGGCCTACCCCATAATAATAGCTACTATGCTCCATTAATTAAAAATTTCTTTTATTTATAGCTAAATTTCATTGGACTCACATGTGGAGTTAACCAATCATTACTTTCACAATAATCAACAAAGAAACTATACTCAAAATCTTAACTACTGAATACCAACAAGATAATGAATCATATTTCATACTCTTTAGATTAGCCCTGAAGTGAAATATCAACTTGGAGAAAGGGAATGAATCATGACATGCAACCATCAAAACTCTGAAATAACTCTTGCAAGCATTAATTTAAGTTTACTGTAACTAACATGGGCGCACCTTATGATCATATTTCAGTACATATAGTCAATATGTTATTGGCCAACCTTTCATTCACATGCATAACTAGATGGAATTAGCCTAAGTGGAGGTAGTCTTATTGACACGCGAACACAAATTGTTGAACCATTGGTAATATAATGAGAAGAATTAGTTCCAAAACTATTCTGCTTACATAAGCAATTACCAATTTAGGAAATTATAAGCATACTATGTTCCTTTATTAAATGCAAAATGCCACATATATTTCTATAAGATCTCATAATAATAAAGTTAGTATTTACAACTACATACTATGCTTCCACTATCAACTCTTCTCTTGAAGGTAGAAGGAGTGACATGTATAAAAATTCAATCATTCTCATAAGAAAAATAACAACCCAGGTAATCTATTTATGAAAAATTGTGACAGGAAAATTCGACCATGAATGAGAACTTGAATTGTTACCCACTGAATAAGCTTCTATAGATAACTTCACATGGAATGCAATATGCATAAGAAAATATTTCATTCCCATAATAGAGATAAATCAAACAATACGTATAATATATGAGCTAAATGATTTAACCTCATAATAAGTAAGGATTAACATAAATCACATACCATGCAAGTGAATCTCATCATAATAGAGGGGAACACCAATAAATATATTAATACATAAGCTTATGTAATTCACTCAAACATTCTCATGGCAAAGAAACTTAAGAACTCTTCTCACAAACAAACTGGAACTATAAGGGAGAAAGAGAGAGAGAGAGAGAGAGAGAGTAAGAATCATCATACAAAACATTCCACGAATGTGACACCAACTAAAACATCAATTGGAGGGAGGAGCACCAAAACCCAACCATGAATCACTAATCCCCTCATGTTGATGTTATTGCGAAGGATCTAACTATGTACACCATTTGAATGTGGGGATTAATATTATTGTCATATCATGTTACAATAATGAGATACTAGTTTTGAGAGGGATGTAACATGGCCTTTAGCTTTTCTTGTTTACCCATGAACCCATTCATCACCATTTTTCCTTTATTTCAATTAGCTTTTATATATTACACCAAGATGTTTCGAGAGGAAAAAAGCTTTCACTCTGTGTTTGTTAAATGTAATTGGTATCTGTTGATTTGATTCTTTTAATTCTTGGTTGGTTCATATATTTAAATTTAAATTTATTATTACTCACATTCATATATAAAAACCTGTTTGTGAGGGTTGGAGAAACAAATAATTCATCCTGATGATATTCGATCTACATGTGTGGGTGAGTTCACTTCTTCTTGGGTGAATTTAGTATATATTTTTTTAATCTAGCAAAAGATACACCAAAATTATGAGATTTAAAATATCTACTGCCATAGTTCTGTTGCAAGGGTTTTTATTGTTTTATTCTTTTGGTTCTGACTTTAATTTAAATCTAGCTATTATGTTTTCAATCATTCCATTCAAACATATCATTTAAAGTTTACTAAGATTTGTGACTGCTTTGTAAAGATCTTTTATTAAATTTATTTCGAGAGATTTTGATATAATTTCAGTTGTCATTTTAATTCAGATGTATTTTTATTTTAACTATTGAATTCAAAATTGTATTGTAATTATAAATGAAATAAAATTAATCAAAATTGTGAGTTATTGATATTTTATTTTAATTTTAATTGTTTTATTATTTTTTTAACCAAATTGTTTTTAATAGCTAGTATTTTTATTACCATTTTTATTGTGAATTGTTAAAGGGTGCTAGCTCAATGCAAGAGAGCCCCCTTTATAGGTAGGAGGTTGGTGGTTCAATTCCACTATGTCCTCATATGAATTAATCAATGATATTGTAGTTTAGTTTTAATTAAATACTTTAATATTAATTTATTTCAATTGTGAGCTATTTTTCTAGATTTATTATTTTATATTGTCTCTAAAGAGACAAACATGATGTTGTATTATCTAATTTTTATAGTATCTAGAGAGACAATAGTTAGGATCAAATACATTGTCTCTTTAAAGACAATATGTCTTTAATCCCAGCTATTGTCTCTAGAGAGACAAAAATGAAATTGTCTTTGAAGAGACAAATGAAATTGTCTCAGGAGAGACAAAAATTCTTGTGTTATATATTGCCTTTATACAGAAAATATTTTAAGACAATTTAATTTGAGACACCCGCTTAAAGACAATATTTGAGGAATACACAAGTTATATTTTGTCTTAAGTTAAGACAAATTACACAAAAATTGTCTTAAATATTGTCTTAAAACCCCACTTTGTGTTGTGGTGACATTTGGTGTATTGAGAAGTTGAGAAATTAACTAAGCTATGGACTCCTTCTATTGGTTATGTCATTAAGCCTTGAGTTTAAATTTCCCTTAGTATGCATCCCCTTAGAATTCGGATCTATCACAAGGTAATCAGCTACAAGAAAGATTGCGATGTGGTTAGTGAACAATTGAGTGGAGAGTTGAAGTCCTTCCTTCATTTTTCAGTCATCATTAAACACACAGATCGATAAGTGTACATTACTTATGTGTATTTCCTTATGTAGTGCGATGAATCTTGTTACATTGTGAATGATGCAATATATTCCGTGTACGTAAATGTAAATGAATCTCTAAGTTTTGATGCTCATTGTATCTTTGTGACTAGAATGGTGTGATGTATGCACATGAATTTTTAAGTGTGCCTAGGATATGATACGCATTATTTTATTTTTTTCTCTCTAAAGACTAATTCTATTAAAAGGAAAGTGGAATAAAATTACAAAGAGGCATAAGCCTCAGTCTAGAGCATCTGAGTGCCATCAGAATATCAAACGTGGCCCATAATTGGGCAAATATGATACGCATTATTATGTACATGGTGAATGTGAAATTATGTGTTCATATTCATTCACTTGATTTCCAAATTTATGGGTATACTTAGTTTAACCAATTCCTACACTAGTTATTCTGTCAAAACTAAGAATTTAGGTATTAGGAATTGGGCCATGAGTCTCCTTAAAACTACAGGAGGGTGGGAGAAAAATAGTTGTAGTTCTTCTTTATGAACCCATCCTAGGTTTCTTTTCAATCCATGTACACTATGTTTTTAAGGTTGAGAGGAAGTGGGAAAACATGACTTTGTTGACATGTTAGTAGGTCCAACACCTAGTGGACACTGGTGAAACCACACCCTAACGGAACTATATTGTGTCTATAGACACCAACAATAATCCATTGACCCTAGTGATCAAATATGAGGTAAGGGAAGGGTATATACACTTGGCCAAATGTTGTTTTATTTTGGGTGAGAATCATAATGGCCAAGAGAGTGGTCAAGGAATAACTAGGAGTGTTGGGAACATTATTAGCTTCCCATCACTGAGATATTTCTACCGTACAACACAAGTCCTTATTAAGTACCTTTTGAATATGAAATCCATTGTAGGTGACTGTCAAATTCATTAGCTCGTAATTGATGAGGATGTTAAGAGTATGTAGCATGTCCATTAGTTCTCGTAGTTTATTCTTTACCTCTTTAAATGTGAAAATGTCCTACCTAAGTATAAAGGATAACTCATATGTCTTTTGTTTCTTATTATGTTGTTATGACTACTCTACCTACTCTCTCATTTGGACATTTTTAGTAACAATTTGATGAAATAGCTGTTGCATTGAGTCCAATTGGTCCTCACTTTTCCTTAGATAAGCTCGTTGTGGGTGATATGTTGTAGGAAAAACACACAGGGGAGGGTTACCTTATATCATGTCTTTTAAGGGTTACTTTGTGTCATGCCTTGTATTAATCCTTAGTTATATATCAAATAATTTTATATTCTAACAAGGGGCATTCTTTGTAAACATTGTTAGCTTTGTGGTAGCGTTGACATCAAAATGATTTCCCTTCATAATCCAATATTTGGTTGCATACATATCCTAGGTAGTGGAGTATCAGATTTGCCACAAATCCATCCCTAGTGTCAAGATAGACAATGAAACTGGGATAAAACCTTTCCCCCGTATCTAAGTATGATCTGTCGAAGTCAAGATAAGTATCGAGGTCATCCCTTATACACTAAAAGACATCTTCCATCTAATGTTGAAGGGGACGGCTGGGGAGCCTTAATCATATTGGCCCTGCACCTAGTTGTTCTTGTTCAACGTCAAAGAGAGGATTCCACCTTTTGAAATACAAAGGGGGCATTTTTATGTTCCATTAATGCGAGAGAACACAACTAACATGTCCCTCTTTACTAAATTTCAAAGAAAACCATCCTTTGGGCATGGTTCATATAGATGGAAGCGCATCTAGAATGTGATCCTAATTCTCCTACACCCACCTCCTCGGATGCATTACATAGTAGTGCCTACCTCTAATTCTTCTGAACAAAATCCTTTCAACTATAGACATAACTTCATCTAATCTGATAGCCTCCCCTGGTACTAATGCTTGGTTCCTATCTTTTACCTTGGGGCATTTTATCTTCGTTGCCTTCTTCTTTTAGCCTACGACCAAAGCATCTTCAAAGGTCGTGGTTGTGTCTTGAGCGTTTAACCTCGGTATATCCTCAGTGCAAGGAAGACACGGGTTCGGTGATCTGCCTTCATGCCCTATGCCATGTCTGAAGCAAGAGGGAAAACATAATGAGCCAACAATGGAATTGGGAGAGATTAGAGCCTTTCCTTGCTGAACTATCGACAAGTCTTCCGCATGACCATCCACGTTCCCCGAAAATGCCCCCAAAATCTGCAGTTCTTGACAGAAGACCACTATGTTTGCCCTGAAGGCTCTGAATGTTACAGTCGATGCTGAGAGGTTTCAAAGTCTGTAATGGGCTACTAGCGTTTACGAAAGTCTCAGTGAAATTTATGGCCTCGTTCAAGAAACCTAGTGAAAGAGAGTTTTTTGGTCAAATCCGTTGATATTGTTGTCTAGATCTAGAGTGGGAAAAGGGATGTGGTTAAAATGCACTACTACATGAACTGAAACTCTTAAGACATTTTTTTAAGACAAAATAAATCTTTTGTTGTAAAAAGTAACTTTTTTATTTTAGCTATTTCACATTAAAATTTAATATCAATTGAATTGTGTTAAATATAAAATTTAAGACAAAAACAGTGTGGGACAAGAATATTATAAGACAAAACAATTTGATACAGAAATATTTTAAGCAAAAGTTTATATTTAAAAAAAAAGTTTAAAACAAAACTTTATATTTAAGACAAAAAGAGTTTGAGACAAATACTTGAAGACAAAAATATATTTAAGACAAAATTTTCTATTTAACACAAAAACAGTTTGAAACAAAAATAATTTAAAACAAAACTTATATTTAAAAAAATGGAAATTAAGACAAAACTCATTTAAAATAGTTAACAATCAAACAAAACCATATTAGTTTAAGACTATTATCTAACCCTTGACTCTCATAGTGTAATGAGCGTTACAATGCTTTGAACATAGTAAGGTGCATTACATGACACAATTTTTTCTCCTTTCTCTCTCAGGCATTATTCGTTATAACAATGGAAATTAAGACAAAACCCATTTAATGAGTTTTATAATGCTTTGAATACCATAGTAAACATCATTATAGCTTAAACAAAAACAAAAATATTTCTCTTTTTTTTCTCACCGATTATCTCCATGGCTCTTTGTAACATTGGTGTGATATCAATTTTTTGGTAATACTTGAGGAAATAAAACAAAAATTCACATATAAAACACTGGTACACAAAACTTGATACTTACAATGAAACCTGTTAATAGTATTTAACCTTTTTCAACTAGTGACTTGCCTAAAATATCTTGACATGCACACATTTAACTCAGTTAACTCACACTCCAAATATGGAATGCATTTATCGCCTAGTTAACTGAATCTATGATTTTAATTAACTCTACATGCTAAAATAATTAGAATTTCTAATCCTATCTAGTGTAAAAAGCGATATTCAAATAAGTAATTATGCTAACTAGAACAACAGAAACATGAACATACACCAAGGCTCACAAATAAAATGATATAACACTGAAACGTCGAAACTTCATCAATTAATAATTACCATGAACACAATCTCACAATATTTGTACCTCTTTCAAAAAAAATACTATTACAGTTTCATAGTCACAACATTATAACTTAGGACAGGGTTTCAAAAATTAAACAATGGTAGAGTAATGCCGAAAAGATTATACACAACATAACGGAGATAGACTCATAACTTGGCAAAAGTTGTAGGCCTAGAAACCCTAGCAAGTTTATGATTACAAGCATCGACATTTACAGAAGTAGGCAAGGCAAACATCTGCCAAGGCCGCCTAGAAACCCTAGCAAGTTTATGATTACAAGCGTTGACATTTACAGAACTAGGCAAGGCAAACAGCTGCCAAGGCGAAAACATAACATAAACCTACAGGCCTGAAGCACAGACCTTTCAGAACGAAAACTTGCCAAAAAGAGGAGATGACGAATAAAAAACTAGCATGACAGCGAGACAAAATGCAACATGAAAAATTGGGATGTAAGTATTGGTAATAAATTGTGGTAAATAAAAAAATAATAATTTATAATGGTATTTATATTATTTTTTTAAAGTATAAAATTAATTTTAATAAATATATATTTATTTTAAATTATTAAAATAAATAAAATGAACTAATTTTCATAAGTATGAAATGAAATTATAATTCCCACCACCTATTTGAATATAAGAAAAAGTGCAATGCCGATCTGTGTGTTTATAGCAGATCTCTCGCATTAATATCAATAATAGGAAATTTGGGTTAGTGGGCTTGGAGTTCAGTTTACATGTGTTCATTGTTAATTTAAAGGAATCTAGTTTAGTTAATTCAAGTTGTCCTCAACCAAACTAGTTTTAACATTTAATAGAACTAGTTGGGAGTTACTTACCTAGTGGGACAACATTATAACTCAAACATCATCTAGATAACTGGTCAATAAAAAACAATAGCTCATCCATTTAAGGAATTTGAACTTCTTAGTTTTGGTGGAGATTCCAAGGAAGTGTAATGTCAATTGTAAACTAGTCTTGAGTGTTGCATGCAATTACTGAACAATCCTTGGGAATTTCATAATCATTTTGGAGTAAATTCCTAAAGAATAGCAATTGATTTCCTTATGATTTTTGCAAGGAAATATGATGCTAGGTCAGTTGATATTTGGGTCAGTGTTACCCAGGGTTTTTCATTGAACAAAGACAGAACAATTATTCTTTTACAGGTTATGCTGAGAGCTAGAGCTAGAAATTGTAATAGCTTCTCTATTCAACTCATTAATGCAAATAGACTTAAAGGGCTTTTATGAGTTGTTTTTTCGAGGTGCGTATGTGTACTTGTGTATGTGATTGACGCATGTTTTTTAATGTTGTTCTAAATTGTGAATTAATTTCCACAAAGTAGTAGAGTAGAATTGTGTCTCTCGATTTAGATTAAATTTCTTAAGGAGTTGCAATTCTATCACCAAATTTGTACATGGTATTAAAGAAAAATTCACATTAGAACAATGATTTCAAAGTTTATCCTCAAGAGGTTCAAATTTGCAGCTTTGGTGTAGCAGGATTTCTTTAGGGATGGGAGAATAGCCTTCAATGAATTGAGGTTAGAGTATGCCTTGGGAAGCAACTTGAATTTCACTGCTTCAAAGGGTCGAATGAAGGTAGTTCTTAATGACAATGGATTTTTGGAATATGTCAAGACAAGCATTGCAAAACCAAGATTAGTTGATGCCCAAAAACTAGCCCAATGGAAGAAAGATGTAGCCAAGGAGAGGACAATAATCCTGGAGGGAGTGAGAGAACACATTGTCTCAAATCTCTATGGAAAAGAAATTCATTTCATTATGTGGAAGGAACTAACTGAGTTATTCGAGAATAACAATGACCATACAACACTAGCCCTCGAAGACAAACATCAAAATATTAAGATGCACAAGAATGATACTATTGTTCAGTAGCTCACTAGATTTACACAAATTCATGATGACGTTGGAGTGGTTGGTGTAAATGTTGCAGAAAATGACCTGGTGAGCCTAGCTCTTCTAGGCCCTCCCGAAAGCTAGCATAGTTACCAGGGGTTAGTGAATGGGAGGGAGAAAATACCAAATTGTGACCTCTTATTGTGATTTGGTAGAAGAAGAAATCGGGTGAAATACTAGAGAAGGAAGATCATCCAAGGGAGACTGTAAGGACCTGCGATCCTTGCCACGCCCACCGGATGAAGTGCGACCAAGTTCGACAGTGAACAAAGGTGTGAAGTGGGAGTCCTAACTAAAGTGCGTGAAGGTTATATGATAGTAACGCATGGAGGAAGCGTGAGACATGTTTATAGGCGTGGGAGCGTAGATGGCGTACACCCACGGGCCGACCTATTCTTACAATGCGTTAGAACCAAGGTCGACATGGTTGGAGGGCGTTTCGCGATGGAGGTATAGGGCGTTGGCAAGTCGGCTGGGCAACCAAGACTTGCCCAACGCACCTTACATATATGCGATGAGTTTGGAACGAAATATCATCGTTTGACAAGTGAGTCTTCAAGGAGAAGTGCGTGGAGAAGAGGGCACAGAAAAGAGGAAGGCACAGATGGATATGCGCCCAAGTCTTGGGCAGGTCTCTTGAACGCACAAGTCTTAATGAAAGCTGGTCGAAGTAAGGCATGCATGGGTAAGGCGTGGGTGCCCGATTGTGCAAGGCGTGCACGAGTGAAGACGAGGGCACCCGGCTGTGTGAAGGTGCACGGGTGAAGGCGAGGGCACCTGGTTGTGCGAAGGTGCACCGGTGAAGGCGTGAATGCCCCGTTGTGTGCGGTTGTATGATTGGGTGGTTGTGCACAGGTTCTTGTGTAGCTTGGGTGAGCGCCTGCCTATCATGCAAAGGCAAATGCAGAAGTTGTGTACGGTGGAAATGATGAAGTGTTGAGATTGTGAACGAAGGTGTGACTCGTGCGGAGGCACCCGTGTGTGGCGACTTGGTTATGAGGAGGTGGGCCCAAGTTGGGCAAACAGCATTCTCATGTGACGAGGTGAACGAAGGGTTGGTGAGTCGTGCAGAGACCGTGTGGAGGTGCCGACGAGCTGGGCAATCGAGTTCGCCGAAGTTGAAATTTGGCTAAGTATAAATTTGGGGTTTCCCAAGGACCTAGCTTATACTTTGTAAAAGTGGAAAAATTATATAATATATTGATTTGGGTAGACTCATATTGCAGGGAGTTGCCCCTCCCTTTATACTGTTGTGCATTTCTCTTATATAATGTTATTTATGTGAATGTTATGGGCTTTCACTTGTATAAAGGATAAAATAAATAATACTTGGTAACAAAAATAAACTAAGTATGGATGTTAGGCATAGTCTAAAATTGTAAGTATTGGTGAAAAGAAAACGGTTGGTAGTGCCGCACCTCGCCTAGCACGGTTGGAAAACTACCATAGACTCAGGGTGTGACAGAGAGGATGAAGAAAACTTTACATGGACTGGAAAGGGAAAGATGGGCAAAGGGAATAAATCTTAAACCAAACAAGAATCTAGTGAAGGGGGAAAGAAGAAATACTTGTCCAAAATAAAATGCTTTAATTTCCATGAATTCAGTCACTATGCTACAAAGCGTACAAACGAAAATTCCAACAAGAAGAACTCAAAAGTAGTAGAAGGTGAAGCATTGGCATCATAGTTCGAGCTAGACTTCTCCTTGATCACATACGTGGCCGACACAATGATGGGGAGTGTGTGGTACTTGCACTAAGGTGACTTGTTCCACATCATAGGGTGTAGAGAGTTTTTTAGTCACCTGGAGGAGATATCTCTCCAGATACATATTGAACTTGGTGATGATAGAACGTATAGTGCTACTGAGATAGCTACAGTAACCTTTAAGAGGTAATTGATATGTCCTCTTCGCCTCAAAGATGCCATGTTTATATCATGCCTCAAGAAGAACCTCATTTATATAGTAGTTTTATAAGATTGCAACTATGATGTAATATTCAGTAAAAGGAAAGCCTTTTTGAGACACATTTTCACTTCGAAGGTGAAGGAGATTGAGGTTTGTGTGAAGAACTTGGACAAACTTGATGTGGAGTATTGCACTACAATAAGCAGTAAGACAGAGAAAGTGCAGAGCCAAGATGTTGGTGAACTCTAGAACATAGTACTTGGTCAATTTCACCATGGTGCCCTTAAAATAATGCAACAGATAATCATTGGCCTTCCTAAAGGGTCACTTGAGTAGCAGAATGCATGCAAGGGTTGTACATTTGGGAAGTATGTGAAATACAAATTGCATGATCGAGATATGAAATAAAATGGAGTGTTGGAGAGAGTCCACTTCGATGCTTGTGGACCCTTCTAAACAACCTCCACTACCAGACATAAATACTTTGTTATTTTTTTTAAGATTTATCAAGAAAGTGTTGGATCCTCTTCATGTAGAAGAAGGATGAGATCTTCTCAAAAGTTGTAGAATTCAAGGCACTAGTTGATAAAGATAATAGAGACAAGGTGAAGGCTCTCAAGAGTGAAAATGGAGGTGAGTATGTTTCATATGACTTCAAGGAATTTTGTACCAAAAAATGAATTCGAAGAAAATTGACACCTCCCCATAACCCACATTAAAATGAGGTAGCTGAGAGAAAGAACCGAACAATTATGGGATTTGTGAGATCTATGCTACATGACCAAGGTTGGCCACTACATTTGTGTGTAGAGGCATGTTACAAAATAGTCTACTTGCAGAACTAGAGTCCTTATAGAGTTACTGGTATAATTACATTGTAGGAGGATTTCTCTCTGAGAAAGTAGGATGTGTATCATTTCATAATTTTTTGAGCATCTAGTTACTCCATGTCTCCAAATATTCGAGTAAGAAAATTGAGCTAGTAACATAGTTGGTAGCTTTTGTGTGTTACACTAAAAGTCCACACAATTATTGGGTGTAGTTACGCTCCCTGAGAATGGTAGTTGTGCAAAGGGTTGCAAAGTTTAATGATGAGAGATCAATGAGATCCTCCCTTGAGATGGAGCTACAAAACCCACCTGAAGAGGATATTTTAGCTCCAATGGAGGAGACTCAAGAAGTTGTGGAGCGGCCATAAATGGAGGAGCAGAGAGGATGTCGAGTGGAGACATCGTCTCAAGTAGAACCATCCAGAAAAGATTGAAAAATACAAGGGAAATGAAAATACTAGTACACGATGGATGGGAGAATGTGGGATCTCCTTCAAACTTGTGAAGGAAAATGAGGTCACGTGAGACGTACACTGACGACATGGCTCTAATCACTGATATTATAGAGACAGATGCATCGTATTCTAAGGGAACAATTGAGAAACTAGTTTGGGTTGATGCAATGATGGAAGAATAAGCATCCATCATGAAGAACATTGTATGGGAGGTTGTGCTCAGGATAAAAGGGAAATCAATTGTTGGTTCAAAAGGGGCCCTAAAAGTTAAACATGCAATAGATGGAAGCATAGAAAACTATAAGGCTATATTTTTGGCCAAAGTATTTTCTCAAGTTGAGGAAATTGACTATAAGGATACCCTTTTTCCCATAGAAAGTTATTCATCAATTAGATCAACTCTTGCACTGACTACAAAGATGGGGTGGAAGATCCTCTAGATGAATCTAAAAACAACATTTCTCAATGGTGTTATTGAGGAGGAAGTGTCCATAGAGAATTTTAGGTCCCTATAAGACTAGTGTACCCCCTTATTATTATTATTGTGCCCATGTAGTCCCCATATTCTTATTATTGTGCCCCATAGAAGCCCACTATTGTTATTATTGCACTCTTACATTATTATTTTTATGTAGGCTCTGATTATATTGTGACCCGTTAGACTCCTATATATAGAAATGAGTTTTTTTCATTTGAATCATCCAAGAATTATTCATTTATGTAATGCAAAGGAGGTTTCCCGCTCGAAGAGGATAATTTTTAAGTCATTGATCTATCTATTTGTGAGTTGGTTGCATAACATTTGGTATCAGAGCTTTGCATTCTAGTGTTTCACTACTTCAAACAGGTCGTCGTGGAATTTTCACTATAAAAAAATTTATAAGAAGCTTCAAAACCTCAAATCTATACCACGTGCAATCAGAATATTAGTGAATTTCGTGTAAAAATTTCAGATCTTGTCTTGCTATATTTTCAGATATATGATACGAGGAAGTTAGGGTTTTGGTAGGCTCCCAAACTCCATATCAAATAGGTGAACTATGGAAAATCATCATAAATTTCATAAAAAGAGAAGAAAGAGGATGAAATGTAGTTTTTTAGGTTTCATTTTCAAGGTTGAAGGTAAAAAACATGACACGTGACACTTCATACAAGTTCGCTCTACTGAACTAGTTTATAATCAAGTCATCGTGGGATATTAGGAATAACTCTTTCTTAAATAATCCAATCTTGGTCTGATTTGTTGAGTTGGAAAGCAGATTGAGTGTGATACTATAGGGTGAAATTTAATATCTTTAAGATTAAGAATTACAAATATAAAACAACTGTAATATCTAGCTCCTAAGAAACAAGAATAAGGTGTGTTTTTTTAAAATTTTGCATAATGTTTGTTTGAAAAATCAATTTGAAGTAATCCAAAAGGAATAGTGAAGAATATATATCATTGTTTGATTTAAAAATGCCTTGAAACAAGAAATGGACACAACTAGTAAGAAACCATAAAACTTTTCTATGACACATGAAGAAGACGAAGAAATGGAACACGCTATATCAAAATTATGAGGTCAAGCGCAACCAAGTTCTCTCTCAAAAAGAGTAACCAAAAAAAATAAGTGGAAGATAACATGGATGGTTTGAACAATAGTTTAAAATACAAGAAGGTTTGACAAAGTTGCTACAATAAATGCTTTCTAATGATGAAAAGGTATTAGATGAAACTCATGATGAAATCAAAATAAATTCTATTCATGAACTCATAGACTCGAATGTTAGATTGACAACCCACCATATTCCAAAGATTGATATGAAGAAATTTGATGAAAAGGATTTGGTAACATGGATACTATAGATGGAGAAATATTTTTATCCCCGTAATGTGAAACACACCCAAAAGGTATGCATTGCAACTTTATATTTAGAACCCAATCAGTTTGCATGGTTTTGATGGCTTTGTTCTAGTAAACCACTCGTAACTTGGTCGTTTTTTATGGAGGAAATGATAACACATTACAAGGATAAAAAGAGAAACACCTTTTTTAGCCAATTGATAAATATCAAACAAAAGAGTTCAATCATGGAGCACAATGAGGACTTCCAAAAATTGAATATAAGGGTAAATGATATTCGAGAGGAGCATAGGATTACTGTCTTCATAGGGAATTTAAAGAATAACATCCAACATGAGGTTCTCCTTTGGGAAACTGATTCATTGGAGAAGGCTTTCAAGTTTGCAAGAAAAATTGAAACCAAAATTATGGCAACAAGGAAGCCTACCACTCAAAACTATAAATAAAGAAGTGTTGTTTCTCCTATCCTTCCAAAACCTATAAGGTTGACACCTCAATAGTTGGAAGAAGAAGAGAAAAAGGGCTTTGCAATAGTTGTGATAGAAAATACACTATAGGTCATATGTGTGCTCGTAATAAATTATTTTACATAGATTGTGAAGAGGAGGAAGAAAAGTAACAAGAAACTTCAAAAGAAGAAGATACACACCAAGAACCAACCCTAGAAAAATAAGAAATGAATCCAAGCATATATTGTAATGCATTGGAAGTAAATACCACTCGTCAAACTCTCAAGATAGAAGGACATATTAAGAAGAAGGAGGTAATATTGTTGATTGATTTGGGTGGTAGCCATAATTTTATTCACTGTAAGATAGCCAAGGAATTGAATTGCTTCCTATACCTAGCACCAAAGTGTCAAATGATTGTTGCAAATGGAGGAATTATACATTGCTCTAGAAAGTGCCATAATGTCAAACTAACCATGGGGTAATATGTATTGAATAGTCTAATTATCTCTATTATAATGGGTGGTGTTGATGTTGTACTAGGAGTCCAATGGTTACAATCTTTAGGTATGATAGATTTTAATTCTGAAGAACGTTTCTTGAAATTTTTTTTGGGAAGTAAATGAAGTATCGTAGGGAAAAGAGGAAATATAATTAGCTCTAATGCCATGGAAAATATTCTAAATAAATAAAAGCAAAGTGTAATTGCACAATTATGCTTACTAGATGTTCAAACATTGAAATCATCTATTTTTCCATATCTCCAAAAAGCCTTGGAGAATCATTCCAAGGTATTTGAGACTCCCAAAGGCCTCCCACCTATTCATGATCATGATCATGCTATTCATTTGATTCTAGGAAGTTTCTTCCAAACATTAGGCCTTACAGATATCCCTATGCCCAAAATAGTGAAATTGATTGTAGGAATGCATAAACTCTAAAGGTTGGTATAATTCCACCCAATCAAAGTTATTTTTCCTCTCTAGTAGTATTGGTGCATAAGAAGGATGGATCATGGAAGATGTATCTATATTCTAGGGAGTTGAACAAGATCACTATTAAATATAAATTTCCCATTCCTATGGTTGATGAATTATTGGATGAATTACATGGAGAAATTTACTTCACCAAGTTCGATCTTTGTTCAAGATATCATCAAATTAGAATGAAGACTAAATACATTTTGAAAACAACATTTGAAACTCATGAGGGTCATTATGAATTTTTGGTCATAGAATTTGGCCTTACCAATGAAACTTCTACATTTCAAGGTTTGATGAATTCCATTTTCAAACCCTTCCTTAGAATACTTGTTTTTGTATTTCTTGATGGTATATTAATCTATAGCAAGTCTTGGAAGAATCATGTTTAACATGTTGATAGGGTTCTCAAACTATTAGAGGAGAAACAATTATATGCAAATACCTCCAAATTTTTATTTGGAGTTCTGGAGGTGGAATATTTGGGTCACATTGTATCTCATGAGGTTTTTAAGGTATAGCCAAAAAAAAAAAAATCCATTAAGGAATAGGAAGTCCCCACAACCATAAAGCACCTACAAGGATTTCTGGGAAATCCCCACAACCAGAAGTCTTGGGTTGATGGGGTATTATCACAAGATTGTTAAGAATTATAGGAGAATAGAGACACCTCTAATGACATTACTAAATAAAGATTCATTTACTTGGACCATTGAAGAAGCTAAGACCTTTGAACATATTAAAGAGGCAATGTGCCAAGCACCATTCTTAGTTACACCGGACTTCACAAAAACTTTTGTTGTGGTATGTGATGCCTCAGGAATGGTATTGGTGTTGTTTTAATGCTAGAAGGAAGACCCATCAAGTTTCAAAGTTGTCCAATGAAAGGAAAGTATTTACACAAACCTATTTATGAGAAGGAAATGTTGGCAATACTACATGCACTAAAGTAATGGAAAACTTAGCTAATGGGAAGATACTTCAAGGTAAAAATATATCATGATAGTATTAAATACATTTTGTAACAAATATTATCTTTAGAAGAGAAAAAAAAATGGGTCACAAAAGTGTTTGGTTATGAATTTGAAATCATCTACAAAAAAGGGAAGAAAAATGTTGTTGCAAATGCACTCTCAAGAAGGATGACGATATGGAAGCATTTTTTTTTTCTATTATCCAACTAGATTGCATAACTGAAGAAAGGGATGAATGGAAGAATGTCGAAGAAGTGTCAAAACTCATTGAAAAGTTGCATCAAGATCTTAGTACATCTGGTACATTTAGCTATAAAAATAATTCATTGTGGTAGAAAGATCACTTATATATTTGTAATAATTCGCAACTTAAACAAAATATTCTTTTGGAATTTCACAGCTCTCACTTAGGAGGGCACCTAGGATTTTTAAAAACTTACCATGGGGTTAAGAAGGATTTTTTTTGGGATGGCCTTAAATCTGATATTCAAAAGTTGTGGCAGAATTTTTAGTTTTCTAACAAAATAAAGTTGAATCGATTAACACCCTGGGTCTATCACCCTTTATCCATTGCAAGTCAACATTGGGAGGAGGTTTTAATGGATTTTATCACAGGTTTACCCAAGTCTAAAGGAAAGAGTGTCATCATGGTGGTAGTTGATACACTTACCAAGTATGCATAGTTTTGTGCATTATCTCATCCATTTAAAGCCAACACAGTTGATACTACATTTATGGAAACAACTCAAAAGCTACATGGAAACCAAAATATTATTATAAATGACAAAGATCCCATTTTCATTGGAAATTTTTGTATGAAATTATTTTGTTGCTTGGGTACTAAATTAGCTCATAATGCATCTTATCTTCCTAAATCTGATGGGAAAATTGAGATAGTGAACAAAAAAATGTTTGGAAGGATATCTTCATTTCTTTGTATATAATAAGAAAACAAAATGGGTCAACTCATTACCTCTCACTAAAAGGTGGTATAACACTTCCTTCCATATTGCGGCAAAAATGACCCCATTTATTGCACTTTATGGATATCATCCACCATCCACCACATCATGTTTAAGAGTAAATTATAAGGTTCAAGTGGTGGATATAACATTGAGCATCAACAGCAAGTTCTCCAACTCTTAATGGATAACCTCACTTTGGCACAAAATCAAATGAAACAATAGGCATATCAACATCACAATGAAAGAAGTTTTGATGTAGGCGAATGGGTATTTTTACAACTATAACCATACAAACAAATGTCCCTCAAGCAAGCTAAGAAGGATAATAAATTATCACCAAAGTACTATGGTCCTTACAAGGTGTTGTAAAAGATTGGTACTATGGGATCTAAATTGGAGCTTCATGCATCTTCTCGAGTGCACGCATTTTTCCATGTTTCATGATTAAATAAGGTTATAGGTGACAGGCGCCCATCTCAAACAATATAACCAGAACTTGACGAGGAAGGAAAAATCATATTGGAACTTGAAGTAGTCACAAAACCAAGAACTCACCAACTATGAAATCGATCAATTTCAAAGTATCTCATCTAGTGGAAGAAATTACCTGTTAAAGATTCCACATGGGAGGATCAAAATTTTGTACATAAGCATGTACAACTACTGAAGCATTAAGGACAACACTTTTTTGAAGGAGAGGGGCATGTTAGGTATATATAATACTAGTGTAGCCCCTTATTATTATTTTTGTGCCCATGTAGTCCCCATATTGTTATTATTGTGCCCTTAGAAGCCAATTAATATTATTATTATTGTGCCCTTACATTATTATAGTTATGTAGGCTCTGATTATATTGTGACCCCTTAGACTCCTATATATGGAAAGGAGGTTTTTTCATTTGAATCATCCAATAACTATTCATTTATGTAATGTAAAGGAGGTTTACCCCTCGAAAAGGATAAATTTTAAGTCATTGATCTATCTATTTGTTAGTTGGTTGCATAACAGAGAAACCATAAGGTTTTGACGCATTTGATCAAGAGTCTTATGTGTGCAGACTCAGGCGATCATGTACGGTCTCAAATAATCACCCCGACCTTGGTACACTCAGATTGATACTTATCTCACTAGATTGGGCTTCATATTTCCGCACAAGCTAAATTGCTTATCATTGTTTTATATGTTGATGATTTAGTATTTACAGGTGATGAGAGACTAATCATCTCCTCCAAAGAGGACCTTGCAAGGGAATCTGAGATGAAATACATGG
>APFE031438653.1:0-13752 GCA_000404065.3 Pinus taeda | reverse complement strand
TCTCAAAATTTGTTCTAATCATCTTTGAGGTTTGAGATGTCTGTTGCGATAGTTTAATTTTCTCCAAATTCATTCTGATCATCTTTGAAATTTGAAAAAAAAAAAACTAAACCCGCACAAACCAACTAATATAAATTTCATAAATTAAAACATAATTTTTTATTATTTAAAATGGACTTTAATAGTGTATTTTTTAATCCTTGCAGGTGTGAGATGTGCGACCTTCGAGATCCAGAACGAGTGCCCCTTCACGGTTTGGGCAGCCGGGACTCCCCGCGGAGGAGGGAAACAGCTGGAGAAAGGGCAGTCCTGGACAGTTGAAGTCCCCGCGGGAACAACACTGGGAAGGTTTTGGGGGCGCACGGGATGTTCCTTCGACGGAAGCGGCAAAGGAACCTGCAAAACCGGGGACTGCGGCGGTCTGCTAAACTGTCAAGGGTGGGGAAACGTCCCCGCCACTCTGGCGGAATACGCTCTAAATCAATACCAGAACCTCGACTTTTATGACATCTCTCTCGTCGACGGATTCAACCTGCCCATGAAAATGATACCCTCCGGCTCTCAGTGCAAAACAATCGGGTGCACCAGCGACATAAATTCCAAGTGCCCCGCAGAACTGAAGGTGACCGACGGATGCAAGAGCGCCTGCGCCGCTTTCAATACGCCACAATATTGCTGCACAGGGTCGTTTTTGGATAATTGCCCTCCCACTGATTATTCGCGTTTCTTCAAGGGGCAATGCCCGCAGGCGTACAGCTATGCGAGAGACGACGCCACCAGCACTTTCACTTGTCCCGGAGGCACTAACTATAAAGTCGTCTTCTGCGGCGCCGGCACTTCCCTTGAAGATCATCTCCACTCTGTACAGTGATCTACTGTAATCTCCTGTAAACCCTTCGTGATAAACAAACGGCTGCTGATATATTATCGTATATCCCGTGATAGGAAAAATAGTATCTTCAAACCGTGTGATAAATACTATACTTTTGTAGGAAGTAAAGAAATAAAAGATGATAGGGGCGTGATAGTCTTTATTAAGTTTTTTTTATCTTCTGGTGTCTGACTTTTTCTGGTTCATCATCATAAACAAGGGGTTATATGCATTAATTTCGTGTCTGTTTTGGTTTTAACTTTAAAATGGATATTATTATTATTATTATTATTAAATAGTTTTCACATGATATGGATGATGGATCCACTCTCTTAACAAAGAAAATATAAAATAATAATAGCTATTTAATAATTGGTTTTTGAATATAAATGTTTTTAATTAATAAGTTATTTGAAATTGTTTTTAATTAATAGTTCATCTTAATATGTTGGGAAGAAAATTTTATTTTATTTTATTTTTAAATAAGAATTTTATTATTTATTTGTAGAATCATCTATGTAGTTTTTAATTTAATTAGTTATGAGTAAGGAAGAAAAAGAATTTATAGTTTAAGTTTATATATATAAGGAAAGTTGAGGGATAAAAAACTTGTTTCAAAAGAAAAAGAGGCACTTGGAAAAGATGATGTGAATATAGTGCTAGTTTCAGTTTTATTGTAAACAAAAAACATAAATGTTGTATGATTACAATTTTTGATTAATGGGTTATGCTGCATTGTCATTGTAATAGATATGGATAAATAACAAGGGAAATATGTGTTGTTTTGAATATATATGTTATGCAATTTTGAAGCAATATTTTCCTAATTTGTACATTGATTGTTGTTATGACTATGCATGAACAAGTGTCCTATGGTTCCAAGAAAAAGTAAATAGGGTAATATAGTAAACAATAATAATTACAAAGTGTCTAAATTTGACTAACATTTTTCCCTAGATGCTTATTAATATCATTAAAAAATCAATAGATAAAGTTAAAGATCTCAACGATTTATTAAAATTGCAAAACAAGATATGTTAGAACAAGCAGGGTCAAAGAGTGTTTGTATTAATGTATAAATCTATACCATAGACACTCTGTTTGACATAGACTGAAGGGTTCCTGTGCCACCATGCAAGGAATTCTCTATTCGAAGGCAAATAAACGCCACGGGTTAACAATTCCTTAATGCAACTATCACCCAAGCTTAAAAGGGATAACGCTGCGGAACATATTAGTATGACTTCGACAAAGTGGCAAGCTCCTCATTTAGATCTATAGGTGAAATAAATTTCTCTTGAGCAACCCGCAATCGAGAGGATTAGCTAGAGGTAGTTGATGCAGTAGTACCACTGATCTCTGAGGATAGTACATAAATGTGGACTAAAGATTATGCTTGGTTCGGAGCCAAAGGGTCATGGCACAACCATTATTGAAAAATAAGAAAGGGTGTTCAATGTCAAACAAAGGGGCAAAACGCTAAATTTATAGATAAAATTGGATAAGGGTTACCGTGTTGCAGTTAGGACTATGGGCGGGAAAACTTGTGATTGGAATAACATGATTCCATTGTTGTATGATTGAACATCATACATGGATTATCGACAGGGTTCAAGCGACGTGGTGGGTAACATAGACTTGGGACGATGGAGTAATAGTTGCATATTAGCATAAGAAATGTAGTACCAAAATCCATTTACTTCAAGCTAGGGAGGTTCGACTGTTTTCGTTTGTAGTCACTTAGAGTTGGTAGTCGGGAGGTCGGGTAGTCAGGATGATACATTTTTTTGTGGATTTGATGTTTGACATAATATTGGGCCGATTTTATAGTCGGGAGGTGGGATAATCGGGTGTTTTTTGTTTTATTGCAATTACTCAAACTCTATCGTCAGCCGACTATACCATAGTTAGGCGGTTTCATCAAGTCAGAAAATGCCAAGGTCGGAAAGTCCGATAGTCTAATATTTGAGAACACTGTGGTCTGGAGATCGGGTAGTTTCATAGTAAGACATAACTGAGGTTAGGAGTTCGTTTGAATTATTTATAAAAATCGTAGTCACTCGGTGTTCTAAGTTGGGTGGACGGAAGGTCGGGTCATTTGATAGCTGGGTGGTTTCATTAGTTCGATAGTTTCACAATCGGGAATTGCTAGAGTTGGGAGGTCGGTGGTTTGATAGTCGATAATGATGAAGTCGAATATAAGGTGATTATTTATTTAAAAAATCGTCGGTGCTCTGTGTTAGTAGTTGTGTGGTCGGGTAGTCAGAAGGTTGTACTTAATTTTTACAAGATATTTCTAAATTTGACTTGCGACTTACATTAAAAAAAAAAGAAAAAGAAATTGTATCAAGCTCATTTCTTTTATGCATTTTGTGACGAACAATAGGAAATTTAATTGAAGAACAAACAAATAAAGAAGACTAAAGTTTCAGTGACTAATATGAGAGCGCAAAAAGTACAATATCATTGTTGTCAATGTGACATTTTTGTTTTTCGTTTTTTGTGAGTCGAATATACACTCAGGAAGCCACACAATCCTCTGTTTTTGGTTTGTTTTTATGATTCGTTTATTCTACTCTGACCTGGAGTAGCATAGTCGGGTGAACTCATTAGGTTTGGTAGTTTGACAGTCCGACAATGCGGAGGTCGGTAGGTCGACCAGAAGTCTGGAAATGCTGAAGTCGACAGGTTGACCGATTATTTATAAAAAAAATTATGGCTAGTTCAAGTTCCTGGTCGTGTGGTCGAAAGGTCGGGTACTCGGGCGCTTGTATTTTTTTTACAAAATTTTCCTAAAGGCGACCTGCAACTTAAGTTTTCAGGGAAAAAAACATTATTTAAGGCTTTTGTTTTTATTGATTTTGTGACGCACAAAGGGAAAAAACCTTGTTGTAAACATGACAACAAGAATGTAAATTATTCGGTGAATATTTAGATTATAAATTTCATACCAAATAATCACATAACAAAGAAATATAAAAAAACTAGATTTGCCTCTTCCCAACAGGCTGTGAAAATATTTTACTATGTGCATATTAACAATTCTTTTCTTGAATCTCAGCTGAGTTATTGATATCATAAGTCTATTTGGTATATGACATAAAACAGTCTTTTTAGAATTTCAGTAAGTGGTTCTTAAAAGCTATATTTCTTGTTTGTTTGTGTGTACATTTATATCTCATTACAATTGTATTTAGAGCAAAAAACCTAAGACATTTGAATACAAGAATATAGTATAGGAAGGAAACACAAATATCCAATCTATTGTAGACCTCTATTATGCAGTGACACATTCCAGGGCTTATACGACAAAAATGGAATGCTCCATTACAATTGCATTTAATCAAATATGGCAAAAAATCGTATGTCTTGTCGAGCCAACAAAGTTAAAACTATTCACAAACTTGTAAACAGATTGCTAAATACACAACAAATGTCGAGTGGACAAGCAATGCACATTGTTTTGTGTTTATTTTGTATTCAGTTGCTAGAAGAACAATTTTCAGGAACACTGGTCGATATGAAAAAATAACATATGTTCACAAAAGACCTACTTTGTTAGAACAAGCAGCTGAGAACTCTCCCTTCTATAGTTGCAGTTGTATTCAGAGCTAAGTGCTTGACACAAATGGATATAATAACATAGTAATTGGCAGAGAAATTTTTGACAAAATGTGCAAGTATTTGCTCAATTCCTTTTGTTAGATTTGTGTATAATAACTCTTTTGTTGTGACTTTGGGCATACTCAGTGTGCAACCGAAGTTCAACGTGGAAGTCACTGTCATGTTGTACTTAATCTTATAGGCATATCAATTTTCATGGACATATTGACACAAATATATAGCAAGAAACAAAAAAGCAATGAGAAATAGTGGAATGTATCTTGTTGAGGAAACTTGTATAACAGTGATCAAAATAATGGTAAGTTTAATATGTCATATACAATGATAAACATTTTAACAAGAAATACATGACTCTGTTATATTATAAGGATTGTGAATGTAAAAAGGGGTCAAGACACAATTATGACTGAAACAATTAATATTCTTGAATTCAATATATATAATCAATTGTTCGCAGGTGGCAAAAATCCTTTTGGAACAAGTCAGTATGTGCTCAATCAAAGTTAGTTAGTTAGTTAGTTTTTGTTTTGCTTTTTGTTTTGGTTTTTGTTTTTTGTTTTTTCCCGTATGATTGCATAACACTTGTAACAAGGTCCTTCTGTTGATATAAAACTAAAATTTAACTAATACCTACAGTTCAATCCAACCATTGATGACCATGAATATAATATTTTGCAAGATAGTCAAAATTTTGTATGTGAAAATTTTGTGCCACTTATGTTACATAGCATAGTAGATATCCTACCTTCAATAACTGAAGCAACTGGGCCACACAAATGTGCATACGAGTTTTCACTTGTACAATTTGACATATTGGCAGTTGAGCAAATCTTACTTGAACAAGGTTTGTCGATCTATGAACAAAATATCAATAACTGTGGTGACTGTTTGTTTTGAGTCTATTTGCATACTTGCATTATGTTTCAATATGTCTAATATGAGAAAAAAAACATAGTTGTACAAGTTTTTTATAATTGTTTCATTTGCAGTAAGAATATTGTTACCAATTGCTTGAAACCACATATGGATACTAGAAACCGTGAACAAGAGTAATGTATCAATGATTCACAAACTTACACTATAAAGTAATTAATGCCATATGCATATCGGCATATAGAGGAAAAATGTTTTGCAGTACAAAGAATTTGTGAACTATCTGATGTTAACATATATATTTATAACACAGAAACTATGAAATTATGTTCATCAAACACTTGCTCCAAAGTCATGTACATTATGTATGTACTAATATCAACTACATCGTTCCTCTAGCAAATGATTAAACAAATCTAAATACCAACAATCAAATGGTTTAAATGAGCATAACAATACACATTATTTCATGAAACATAAATTCCTGATTGGAATTGAATTCACAAGATTGAATAGATAAGTTTTTGCTGAATATTTAAATAAAAGCTCCAAAAATATTTTTGGATTTTGATACTATCCACTCAGTTTTTTTTGGGTATTTTTTGGAATATCAACAGATGCATAATTTAAAGTAGATTAATAACAATTTCTATACCATAGAGGAGAGAAAATTTTCCTATATTTGAGTGTTGTACTCCAATGATAAATTAGGAATACTTCAATGTACAATTTTCTAATTTTTGATTATAAAACAATGTAAATTGCAAAATTTTCATAAGCAATCTTAAACAAAGTCATCAAACACTCTGTGGGAATCAAACAACACAAGTAATAGAATAAAATAAGAAACATTTATTAAGCAATTAAAACCATGCACTGACATAAATGCTTCTAGTCATTACACATGAGCATTGAAAATGGTATTGAAAAAAAATGGCATTTCAAAATTGATTAAAAACATTCAAGTCTACAGAGTTTACTGATTCTGGACCCTTTGCATCAACGCATAAAGGTCTATAAATACTAAAATGTAATAAAATAAAATTGGTCTTAAAACATGAAATTCAACAATTTTTTTGGAACTAAACGCTGAATTCTAATATGCTATTTGTTCAATTGAAATATGGCAGGAAAGCAACAATTTTCTCCACATCTTCAGAGTCTTTATAGTCAATTCTAAATAGTAGGTCATGTGCATTTACTTATACATAAGATGTCCACTGTAAATATACGTCGTACACTGTAGAGAAATAAATGGGAGGAAACTTATTGAAGTTGATCTAACAGTTGGCAATTAATCCGTGTGCCTCTTTCTTTTTCCTTTGATATTTGATCTCAAACTTGGCAATAAGCCTAATTTGTTCAAAAGACAATTTCAAACTTCTTTGGAAACTTTGTTGTGTCCAAATTTTATGTTTTTTATTTCTCCCCAGTCCTTGGCAACAAGATATTTTATGGGCAGTTTTAATTTTCCTAAAACCGCTTCCTTTAAGAACTCGCTGCTTGATAAGTCAAATTCTTCTATAAAGTGTGTTGCCTTTTCCCAAATTGATAAACATCGCTCATCTGCCATTTGTATACATGCTCTTATTTCTTTTTTTCTCTCCCCCTGCAATTTAGCGAAGCAAACATCCATTTTTTGTCTCTCTTAGAAACTCTTGGAATTTCAGTAGATTGAAATTCATTTTCTCAGTCAAGTATAGAGAGAAACTTTCTTTTAATTGATTTGTCTTCTTCTACCAATGAATCAATTTTTTCACTTGAATATTTAATTTCTTGATAAACCATTGAGATTTTATCCATTTTTTTTTTATAGAACTTTGTTTGATTATTCTTTAAAATTAGGCAAATTTGTAAAGCTTGTTATTTGAAAATATTGAGATTCTATGTTCCTTGTTAATTCCCATTTACTTGATATCTAAGAGATTCAATTTCCTATTGCAAAGCCATGACAATAATGGCATAATTGCTTTCTGATTCTTCTTTCTAGATGCAGATTTGATCTTCATGTAATTTTCTCAATTGTTGAATCTCTTGTTCGTGTTTTGCGTTTACTTGTTCCAATTGTTTATGTAAATTGTTCTGTAGGTTTTATCTTTCTACAATAAATCCTTGAATTAAATTAGTAGAATGTCGCTGCTAGTTCTCTTCACCGAACAAATCATTTTTCTTCAAATTTTCCTCCAAAACTTTAACTTTTTGTACATTGTCATCATATGAAGCTGCAAGTTCATTCAAATGATATCAATTGTAATTGAAAAAATCTCCTATAGCTTGAGAATATTCTTGACCTTTTTCTTTTACATCTCCCTAAGCCTGCCAATTGAATTTAGATACAGTTTTCAAAGTATCATGTTTTCTTTTCTTTGTTCTTCGGACAATTGATTTTGTCTGACTATTAAAATAATAATCTATCAAAGATGGAATAGTATTTTCCATTGGATCTAATTCAAAAACCGGTTTAAACAAGAATGATTCCCAAGGAATCTTAATATAAATAGGTGTTACTGATGCCTTAAGAGATACAATAAATATAGTATCCACTCTACTATATGATTCCATTTTTTGCTCATTTTCGTTGGCACTGGTTTCAATAGATACATGCTTTTCCTTGTCCTTAGGTACTTCCATTTCTTTGACTTCTGCACTTTATGGTTTCTCTTGCTCTATTTCGTCAGGAGAATTAATGACAATAATTTTGTTCTTTTTTATGGAGTATTTGCTCTTCCTATAGTTTCTTGTTCCTCTTTTAGATTTTGTATTGATGTGGATTCAACTTTTTCACCCATGACAACAAAACCTTCTAATTTTTCAAATTCTATTGCTTTTCCCTTCTGAGAAACAATAGAAGCCTCTGAAGTGAGTTCATTGAAATTAAATTACAAAAATTCAATATTTTCCTTTAGAAAAATTGAGTACAGTTCCTCTCTATATTCTTGCAAGTGTCGTCTTGAATCACTATGTAGGAGTTTTCCTCTTTGGAAAACTTGTTGAAAATTATCAATGCATATAAACACCACATCGAAAGGTGGTCCCTGATGAATAAGTTTTTTAATACAACTGATTGATATATAATGACTGACAATGCAAGCTTTAGGATCATAGTCATAATGGGGAAAGTAAATAACCAAATTTCCTTAAGCTCTTCAACTTCTTTGATTCTGTGCCCTTTGTTTAGGGTATTAATGTCACCAAACATTATTGGGAAATTAGGCCAGAGTTTCTTTTGCAACTTACTCAACTTTTTGGATTGCCCATACAAAACAACTTGATTAACCACTTCTCTCAAAGCAAATATTTAATTGCCCATTGTGAATATACATCGTACAATGTAGAGAAATAAATGGGAGGAAACTGATTGATGTTGATCTAACAATTAGCAATTAATCCTTGTGCCTCTTTCTTCTTCCTCTGATATTTGACCTCAAACTTGGCAATAAGCCTAATTTTCTCAAATGGCAATTGCAAATTTTTTTGGGAAATTTGTTATGTCCAAATTGTATTGTTTTTTATTTCTACTTGGTCCTTGGATACAAGATTTTCTATAGGCAATTTTAATTCTACTGAAACTGCTTCCTTTAAGAACTTGCTGCGTGATAGGTCAAATTCTTCTATAAAGTCCATTCCCTTTTCCCAAATTGATAAACATTGCTAATATGCCATTTGTATACATGCTCTTATTTCATTTCTCTCTCTCTCTCTCTGCAACTTAGTGAAACAAGCATCCATTTTTTGTCTCTATTAGAAACTCTTGGAATCTCAGTAGATTGAAATTCATTTTCCTAGTCAAGTATAGAGAGAAACTTTCTTTTAATTGATTTGTCTTCTTCTACCAATGAATCAATTCTTTCACTTAAATCTTTAATTTCTTGATAAACAATTGAGATTTTATACATTCTTTTATAGAATTTTGTTTGATTCTTCCTTAAAATTAGACAAATTTGTAAAGCTTGATCTTTGAAAATATTGAGACTCTATGTTCCCTGTTGATTCCAATTTACTTGTTATCTAAGTTTCATGTAATTTTCTCAATCGCTGAATCTCTTGTTCATGTTTTTTGTTTACTTGTTCCAATTGTTTCTGTAAATCGTTCTGTAGGTTTTATTTTTCTACAGTGAATCGTTGAATTAAATTAGCAGAATGTTGCTGCGAGTTCTCTTCACCGAACAATTCATTTTTCTTCAAAACTCCAAAACTTTAATTTTATGTAAACTATCATCATACGAAGCTGCAAGCTCATTCAAATGATACCAATTCTAATTGAAAAAATCTCCTAAAGCTTGATAATAGTCTTGACCTTTTTCTTTTACGTCTCCCTAAGCTTGCCAACTGAATTTAGATACAGTTTCGAGAGTATCATGTTTTCTTTTCTTTGTTATTCAGACAATTGATATTGTCTAGCTATTAAAATAATAATCTGTCAAAGATGGAATAATATTTTCCATTGGATCTAATTCAGAAACCATTTTAAACAAGAATGATTCCCAAGGAATCTTAGTATAAATAGGTGTTGCTGATGCCTTAAGAGATATGGTAGATATAGTATCCACTTTGTTATATGATTCCATTTTTTTCTCATTTTCCTTGGCACTGGTTTCAGTAGATAAATGTTTTTCCTTGTCCTTAGGTACTTCCATTTCTTTGACTTCTGCACTTTATGGTGTCTCTTGCTCTGATCCGTCAGGAGAATTAATGACAATAATCTCATGTTTATCCATTTCTTCTTTTTCTGGAGTCTTTGCTCTTCCTATAGTTTCTTGTTCTTCTTTCAAATTTTGTATTGATGTGGTCTAAACTTCTTCACCCATGACAACAAAACCTTCTATTATTTCAATTTCTATTGCTTTTCCCTTCTGAGAAATAGTAGAAGCCTCTAAAGTGAGTTCATTGAAATTAAATTACAAAAATTCAATGGACTTTAACTCTTCGAATGAAATGTTGAGGTGTATAGCCTTTTCCTTTAGAAACTGTGTACAGTTCCTCTCTAAATTATTGCAAGTGCCGTCTTGAATCACTATGTAGGAGTTTCCCTCTTTGGACAACTTTATGAAAATCATCAATGTATATAAACACCACATCGAAAGGTGGTTCCTGATGAATAATTTTTTTAATATAACTGACTGATATATAATGATTGGAAATGCAAGCTTTAGCATCATAGTCATAACGGGGAAAGTAAATAACCAAATTTCCTTAAGCTCTTTGGCTTCTTTGATTCCATGCCCTTTGTCTAGGATATTAATGTCACCAAAATTTATTGAGAAATTAAGCCATAGTTTATTTTGTAGCTTACTCAACTTTTTGGCTTGCCCATACAAAACAACTTGATTAGCCACTTCTCTCAAAGCAAGTCTTTTCGAAATATATCGGGGCAAAAAATGGGGACCAACTTTGCTGCCAAAAAATCTGATGTAGGAAAATAATTCTTCAACAAACCAATGATCTATTTATTCTCGGTCTTATTTTAGATTATCATTTATTCTGGGAGGTATTGTTCCAAATAGGATTTGATGCAAATGAATCAAAACATAGTGGAAAATATCATAAAAATGGTACTTAAAATTAGACTCCCATAAAATAGGAGCATAATTTTGAATAGGTATTTCCTCGTCAAATGGGTAATTCCATTTCATGAGGGGAAATGAGATCAATGCAATAACAATATCTAATAAATAAGCATACATACAAAATATATAATTGAACTTGGGTGGAGATGACACTGACAACTTCACTGAATCTGTGATATTCTGTGACAATAGGTCAATCGCGTTTAAGCTTTTCCCCTCATTCAAAATGCTATGGATTATTGTGATCCATTTAATTTTACCATGCTCATGATCTAGTTCCCCATTTAATCTTCGTAGGATTTTAATAAGAAATCTAACAAGCATCTTAAAAATAACTATTGGATAATCCTTTTTTCCTTTGAGCTTGAACCCTTCTGATTTTTCTCTCAACCATTCTTCAATTACTATATCATAATTCTCGTGAGCTTCCTTGAACACAATACTTCGAAATTTATGAAGAAACTCATAATTAAGTGAGATTTGTGGGGCATTGAACTTATATATGCTCGATAACTTTGGATTTCCATGAGGCTATCACTAGTTTTTGATGGTTAGATATTGCTCGGGTTTTAATATCGATGCAAGAGGTAATCCATGAAATCATGTCATAGTAGGGAAAATTTTTGGCCCTAGTTGCTACTTTATGTAACTCTGTCACTTTTATTTTTTCAAACAATCCGTTCTTTGTTTGAGTAGCTCTTGGATTTTTTAACCATTCTCTTTGCTCAAAGTATTCAGATATCTCCTAATCGTGTCTTTAACCTGTTGTATTTATTGTTTTGCCGCTGCATATTTTCCCTTCTTTGCCATTGTATAACCTGCAAACAACAACATAGGATATATAACTTTTGCTTATCTAAAATTTGAAATTGAATTCAAGAATTTCTAAAAGAAATATCGTTATGCTTACACATAATTTTTTGAAACTTCCGTTGTGTTTCCTTAATTCAATGGTTATTGTAACAGGACTTAAGAAACGAACATGCAACCAGAACACCCTAAAATCTTAAGTTTGTAATTCAAAATTTTGCCTTTTTTGGCATTTTAAGAGTTGTAAACATTAAGAAAGCATATATAAGTTTGACAACTCAAAATTCGTAATTGAATTCAATAAATTTGTAAAAAAAAAAAACAATATGCTTACACAAAATTTGTTGAAACTGGTACTACGTTGCCTCAATTCAGTTCTTCTTTGAACAAAAGTTAAAATAACAACATGCAAACACAATACCCTAGAGTTTCATTTTTTTTGCTATTTTATAACCTGTAAATGTGAATACAATATACATAAGTTTTGCTAATTTAAAATTTGATATTGCACTCAACAATCTCTTAAAAAAATGAAATTATTCTTACAAAGAGGCTTTTGATACTGGTACTCAGTATACTTACTTCAAATTATCTTCGAACGATACTTCAGAAAAAAACATCGAGGCACAACAACATAAAATATTAAAATCTTGTTTTGAGAAACACGAAAATCACGAACGAACATGTGCATTCATTTGCTGTAAATAGGTCAACTGTTTTTTCTTTTCGGGGATTGCAAAAGCATTATTTTTATTATTATTGATCTAACAAATAATCAATTGAACGTGAAATAAGAAATTTTGAAAATCTTTATTAAAAAGCGCACCACACACAAATCAACAAAAAATAGTATTTTATTTGAATGATTAGATGGATCGGAGGTCTGGCGGTCCACGAGTCAAGCATTTTTAATTTTATCATCAATTTGTTATATTGCGATTCTTACTATACCATAGTTAGATATGTTCTTTATTGCACGAATCGTATAATGGGGAGGTCAGACAGTCGATAGTTTTCTTGTTTTGTTATTCACTTGTTGTATCCCAACCTCGTCCATATCATAGTCGAGTCATTTAATTAGACCATTTAGTTCGAAGGTCATGGAATGCTGGCGTCTGGTGGTTGCTCAGATTATTTATAATAAAATTGCTAGTCATCCCGACTTTCTAGTCACATGGTTGGAAGGTCACGTAGTCCAAAGTTAATTTGTTTAGTGCTATTTGTTTTTTGTTTTTTTTTTTTAATTTGTGACACACAAAAGGAAAAAGGCTCCTTGTAAAAATGATAACAAGAATGAAAATTATTTCTTGGGTTTTTAAATTAGATCTTATGTATAAAAAAATTACAGAACATGTATCATGGAACAAGTTAGTATTGTCTTTTTATTTTGAATCACAAAACATTAGTAGTAACACAAAGAATTTTTATTCCTCTTATGCACGATTAATTTATGCTCATATTTTAACTACAATTGATAATGAAAAATGGCTGACATATACAATTCTACCTTTAGCTCTTGTGTGCTATTTACTTAATATTAGCAATAAAGACTTGATTAGTAAATGTCTAAAATATTTTTTTGAATTCTAGTTACTTGAAACTAGTGATCGAGGCTAGATTCAATACTGTCTAAATAATTGATTACATGTGTCAAGTTAAAGTTACTAATGTATACTGTGTTTGATAACCACAAAGTAAATTGTTCATGTAGTTGAAAGCATATTGTAGATTTGCTATACATATAACTATTCCTCCAACTAAAATACAAAACTACTTTTATTTTTATTATTTCCAAAGCAATCAAAGATATTTTTGTAACAAAAATGCTTTAAAGACACTTGTATCATGTGTAGCGATATAACAGTGAAAAAAATGAATAAGAACCATATCAAAATAGCAGGTACAAATGAGTGAAGAACTTTATGGATTTTGAATATCTGAACAAAGGCGAGTATACCTAAGATCATTACATATATCATAGCTATCATGCTTTTCACTGCTTTCCTC
>APFE031438645.1:0-22118 GCA_000404065.3 Pinus taeda | reverse complement strand
TGTACTTGCAAAACTGAAAGAGATTGAATTGCAACTAACTAAAATCTTATCTTGCTGAAATGAAAATGTGGAATTGAAATGAAATTAGGAAAGGACTAATCTATTTTGCTGAGATGAAATTGCAGGAATGAAATGATATGCTATGCTTGCGGAATTGAAATTGCGGAATTGAAATGGTAATCTATGAAAGCGAGAAATATCTAGTCTACGCTTGCTGAAATGAAATGAAAGCAAGAAATGTCTAATCTACTTTTGCAGAAATGAAATTGCAAAATGGAAATGAAATAAACTACTTGGCAGAAAGTTGTAGTAGAAAATAGAAGAAAAGCGGCGATCACAAATACTCTGACACTTCCCCAGCAACAGCGCTGAAAAGAATGGTGGGCTCTAGTATTGTAGCAATAATGCTGCAACTCTTGGGACTCCTTTCTTTACTTTTATCAACCCGGTAGTTCGTAACAAACTTGGAAGCGACGATGTTGTATGCACAAGTACTAGCTCTTGTCGCAGCTATCACTTGGTGAGCTGGCACAAGTCTGCTAGGGGCTTAAGCCAACTTCTATGAGCTCTGAGAAGAAGCTTTTTAACTGAAGGATGGAAGCTAACTCAAAGAAATCTAATCTACTTGCAGAAAGAAACTGAAAAGCTGAAAGGAAATGCAAACCCTAACAAACCCTAATTTTACCAGCTAGCCCTACTGATGCGAAAAAGAGGATGCAAGCTACTGAAAGAGATGCCATTACTTCTAGGAAGGTAAAATACATGTGTTCAAGCTACTTCTATCTGAAGAAAACATCTTTTTGTATTTTTGAATAAGTTGGCAAAACTATCATGCATGTACTTTCACTGTTTTGACTGTGCAGAGGTGGATCAGCGAGAGGAAATGCTTGCACGAGGTTGGGAAGGTTGAGAGAGGGCCTAAGGGGTCCCTAGCACCCTTTCAGAGAGTTCCACAGAGTTTTTCTTTCAAGAAACTGCTTTCGTGAGCTTCTACAGGAAGTCTGCAGGGGTTCTACAGGAAGTCTGCAGGGGTTCTACAGGATGTTCTGGAATTTCTACAGGATGTCTGTAATTTTCTACAGGATGTTCAGAAATGGGATTTTGGAGAATTGATGGAGGGAAAAAGGTGGAGGAATGAGTATGGAGGTGATATATGGGTGTGAGGAGGTTCAGGACTTGGTGGATGGAGTTGAGGAGTGGTGAGGATGGTTAGATTTGCTCAAGGAGGAATAAAACGATGTTGCACAAAAAGATGAGAATCAGGGCAAAGTAAGCGAATGAGGCAAATGTACGAAAAGGATTCTAAGTAGAGGATGGAGTAGGTGGAGTTGATGGAGTATGGATAGAGAGAGAAGTGGTACAGGAGCTTTGTAGGTTAATTGTTCATCCGACCAAATAAAGACTTGGAAAATCAAAGACCTATTTGCGTTAGCCTACTCTGACCTAGATAACAGCAAAGAAATGGAACAAAAGTCTATTGCAACAAAATTAGGTGAAATAACTATGAAACTAGGCAATCATAAACCTAAGCATGCAACCAAAACTGATATCAAGTTATGCAAATGAGATTCTAACACTAATAATTTCATGGTGAAGTAAAGACAGTGTTTTTGGTGGCAGCAAAGTCACAATGGTCCCAGCTCATGATTCCACTGAGGGGGATATGAGATCCAAGGTGCTTGGTATCCTTTTTATGAAGATCCTCCCTGTGATTAACCTATCAAGTAAATCTAAACATGAAAAGCCTATCTAATCATCAACCATGACCTATGTAACCAGCAAGATGTTAATCTAATTAACAGAGATTATTTTTCAAAGACATAAAAAATAAACAAATAACAATACATAAAGGAAGCCTTGGCACTTGGGTTGGGCCCAACCCCAAGAGCTACAGGATCCTAGAAAGAACTCAGAACTGATGCCAAATAGATCTGCTTTCCATTACTAAAAAATAACCATGTCTCAAGAAAGTTACACAACAACAGCTACGAAAATGAGCTGAGAAAACAGCAACACTCTAGTGAAAAATAACAACAGTCCAAAAAGTAACCTACAAAGGCTAGAGGCCTTCCTATTTATGCCTACAAGGGTCTACAACAACCTTCCTTAACTCAAGGGGCTCGTCTGCTCCAACTACCAGTAAACAGTCACTTTTCACCAAGCTGCTTAGTTGCCTTTAGGATTCGTTTTGGTGGCCTGCTGAGCTCTGAGTTGAGGGTGGAGATTTCGAGGAAGGGACATTTAATGCAAGAGACATCCTTCCTAAGAATCCTCACCCTTGTTCATTCATGCTTGGTTGTCATCTGGCTCATAATTGCTGGGCTTTGTTCCAAAATTTATCCAAAAACCTAAAATAACCATGTATTAGCCTTCTTGGTAAAGTGACCACCCTCATTCGTTCAATTAACATAAACATACTCAAAAAACATGCATAAACTATGAAAAAAAGTGGATTGTTCAAGAATAATTAGGCAAAATGAGCCCAATAAGTTACCCAATTCCAGGGCTCATCACTTCTGTCCTCCCAAACTTTCATAGATTAAAAAGTGAAGACCCTGAAACCTTCTTATTTGAATTTGAAGTCTTATGCGGAAATTATGATTATTTACAAGACTCTCAGAAACTCAAATTGTTCCCTTCAACGTTGAAAGGAGCTACTTTAAATTGGTTCATGGGGTTGGTCACTCAGTCCATTAGAACATGGAATGACATGAAGAAAGTGTTTTTGGACAGGTATTTGGATTATTGCATGCCTATCAATCATAAGGATGAAGTGTTCAAAATGATGCAAAGAGAGGATGAAAATTTAGAGGATTTAATTGAGAGATTCAACTATAACTAAAAAAGAGCAAAAATGGATAACCTAGATCAAGATACTTTAAAATCTCTTCTATTAAAAGATATTAGAGATGAGTGGATAGGTATACTTAACATGACGGGGAAGGGAGATATCTCTCAACTCCCATTAAGTGGCATAGGAGAATTATGTGTGCATCTCTCAAGAGGAAAATCCAAAACTAGGAAAGGTCCAAGAGATCCTTCTCTTGTTAGGGTGAATAAATTTGCAACTAGATTAGTGAGTAGGGCAGAAATTGGGAAGATGCTTGATGAATTTAAAATAGACATTCTAAGGAGCCTTAGTGAATATATAGACACCCTTAAGTTACCAAACAAGAAGAAAATTGAAAGTGATGCTTTGGCTATTTTTTGTCCCAAATGCAGAAAGAAGCACACTTTAAGAGAATGCCCTTTAGATGCAAAAGTCATAGAGACTTGTGTGATTTGTTCATAAAATCATGAGACCAAAATTTGTCCTTCAATCCCTAGTCTTAAGGCTATTTTTCAAGAAGAAACAGTTTCAAATCCAACAGTGTCTCTTTGCTTTGTCTCTAGAAGACCTTGGCAAGGGCAGCAAAATCAGGGTTTTAACAACCAAATGTATATGCAGCCCCCTCCAAATTGGAATTCTTGGCAACAAACTTGGCCTTAATCTCAGTCTCAAGCTCAACCTTGGGCTCAAGGAATGCAGAATCCTTATGGAATATTCTCTCCATACTATCAATATCCTCCATCATATCTAAACTAGCCTCCCCAACAAATTCCTCAACAAAATCAACAACCCCAACTTCAAAACCAAAACCTTTAAGTTTCACTACCATTTCCACAAAGACCAAATCAGTTACCTACCCAACCATTACCTAAATGCAATAATAAAAATCCTAAGAATACCTACATGGTAGAAGGACGACAATTTCCAACTTACATGATCACTCCATTAGATCTCAATGATGTCCAATTAAGATCTGGTAGGGTATTAGAAAAGAAGAAATCTTTTGTGGTTATTCAAGAAAAAGACAATTCCGAGGAAGATTATCTACAAAAAAATAAAAGTTTTGAAGGAACATCTCCTCAAAACCAGAACACTAAAAATAAAAAACAAAAAGAACCAATAAACTCAACTCCTATCATAGAGCAACAACCAGTATCTACTTCTACACCTCCTTTTCCAGAATGATTACAAGTTGATAAAGGGGTAGAAAAACATATTATGTTGCCTAATTATGATTTTCTAGATGAATTGAAAAATGTTTGTATCAAAGTCCCTTTTTTAAAAGCCATTAAGGAGATTCTAATTCTAGCTAAAACAATAAAAGAGTTGAGCATGAAGAAACCAGGAAGAAAAACAAAAGAAGTAAAAAGTATTCACCTAGCAGGAAAAATAACAGACATAATGATGGGAAAAATTTCCATACAAAAATATGTAGATCCAGGAAGTCCAGTTGTAAGAACACATATCAATGGAGAAGAAATCCAAAATACACAGGTTGACTTAGGAGCAACAATTAACATTATGAGAAAACAAACCATGGAACAAATCAAACTTCCCAATCTTCTTTATACACCTACATTATTGCAATTAACAGATAGATCTGTAATCAAACCAGATGGTGTGTTAGAAGATATTTCAGTGTCCTTAAACTCTTGGGAGTACTCTGTTGATTTTATGATCCTAACCCCAAAGAGAAATCTAGGAGGACATCCACTTATATTAGTAAGACCTTGGCTGGCCACAACTGATGCATTTATTAGTTGTAGATCTGGTGATATGTATATCGTTGATGGTAATTCAACTAAGAAATTTACTTTATATCCTCCAGCAAAAAAAATCACATAGATATATGACAAAGAATGGATTGATGATGAAAATGATATTCAACCTCTCTTTACTATTTCAACCATTAATGAATATAGTCAAATCTTGATTACAATGGAAAATTTTGAATCATCTCTAGAATATGAACATGAATAATTTCAATAAAGATCTAATATTGAATATTTTTCATCTAGGTAGTGTCTCTTTATTCTTTGGAAGAATTTGGTAACTCTACAATTGAAATCTTTCCAGGAAAAACATTGAACATAAACAATAACTTGGAAAAATTACAACATGAAAAGCTAATCAAAACTTTACAACAACATTCTTTCGCATATGCATGGGAATACACTGACATGAAAGGAATTAGTCCTAAGACTTGTATACATCACATCTACATTGAGGAAAATTGTAAACCTATTAGACAACCTCAAAGAAGGATGAATCCAAATCTTAGGGAAATTGTGAAAGAAGAGTTGCAAAAATCGCTGGATGTCAACTTTATCTACCCAATTTTAGATAGTCAGTGGGTTTCTCCTCTAGTGATTGTGCCTAAAAACAATGGTAAATGGAAGGTATGTATTGATTATCAAGAATTGAATAAAGCTACCCTGAAAGATCATTTTCTTTTTTCCTTTATAGATCAAGTGTTAGATACATTAGCAAGTAAAAAGCACTTCTCATTCTTGGATGGTTTTCATGGTTACAATCAAATTCAGGTAGCACTTAAAGATCAAGATAAAACCACATTCACCTGCCCATGGGGAACTTATGCCTACCAAGTACTCCCTTTTGGATTATGCAATGCACCTGCAACATTTCAAAGAGCAGTACTAGGAATTTTTTCTGATTTAATACATGATTGTGTAGAGGTATATATGGATGACTTTACAGCTTATGGGAATACATTTGAGGAAGCATTAGAAATTTTGGAAAATGTTCTTAAAAGATGTAAGGAAGCAAACCTTTCACTAAGCCACGAAAATGTTTTATGATGTTTACAAAAGGGATTGTTTTAGGACATCACATTTCAGGAGATGGAATTAAGGTTGGTAAATCTAAAGTTGAAGTCATCTCTAAGTTATCAATTCCAAGTTGTCAAAAAGATGTTAGAAGTTTTCTATGATTCTCAAGATATTATAGAAGGTTTATAGAAAATTTCACTAAACTAGCATCACCACTCTTCAAATTGCTCACCAAGGATTGTGAATTCAAATGGAATCCTGATTGCCAGTTGGCATTTGAGACCTTGAAAGAAAAAAATTCTGAGGCACCCATCTTAAGAGGTCCAAATTGGAAACTACCCTTTCATATTTCAATATATGCTTCAGATACAGCTTTGGGAGTTGTGCTAGGACAAAAAGATTTGATCCCTTATGCCATCTACTACACAAGCAAGAATTTGACTCCCACTGAGTTAAATTACATTGTAACTGAAAAGGAATTATGAGCTGTTGTTTATGATATTAACAAGTTCATACATTATATAACAGGCTATGAAACCTTTGTTCATATAGATCGCTCTGCAATTAGATACTTAATGAATAAACTGATTACTAATGGCAGAGTTACAAGATGGTTATTACACCTATAAGAGTTCAACATCATTGTGTTAGATAGACCTCGAAAACAAAATGCAATTGCTGATTTCTTGTCTAGAATTCAAAATATCAAAGATAACACTCCAGTTGAAGATAAATTTCCTGATGAATATCTTTTTGCAGTAACTACTCAAACTCCTTGGTTTGCAGATATTGCTAACTACTTAGTCATAGGAAAATTACCTTCACATTTGTTTCATAAGGAGAGAAGAAAAATCATTCAAGAAAGTGCAAATTACTCATGGATTAATAATGAATTGTATAAAATATGTCCAGATCTCATGATAAGAGGATGTTTTCGAGAAGATGAAATGCCTGAAATTATTAAGGCATGCCATGATGAACCTTGTGGTGGACACTTTGCTGACAAAAGGACAGTCTACAAAATCCTTGATTTAGGATATTATTGGCCCTCCATCTTCAGAGATGCCAAAGAGTATGTCAAAAGGTGTGATAGCTGTCAAAGGGTAGGGAACCTTTCTCCTTCAGATGAAATGCCACTACAAACTCAGGTACTCATTGAACCTTTTGAAAAATGGGCCTTGGATTTTGTTGGACCAATTAATCCTCCATCTAAACAAAATAAGTATATTTTGGTATGTACTGATTATGTCACTAAATGGGTAGAAGCTAAAGCATTACCTTTTGCTAATGAGAAATCTGTAGTTAATTTTCTTTTTGAGGACATCTTCGCTTGTTTTGGTATTCCAAGAGAAATAGTGATAGATCAAGGATCTCAATTTACATAAAAAATGGTGGAAAGACTTGTAGAAGAATACAAGATAAAACATAGGAAGTCTACTCCTTACCATCCACAAACAAACGATCAAGTTGAATATACCAATAAAGTGATAGAAGGAATTCTCACTAAGACTGTGCATCTACATAGAAGAGATTGGGCAGAAAGGCTTCTTGAAGCCTTATGGGCCTACGAAACTAAATGGAAGAACACAACATGACATACTCCCTATGAGCTTGTTTATGGGAAGCAAGTCTTGTTCCCTCTAGAGTTTCAAATCAAAACCTTCAAGATGGCAGCCTAATTGGGACTGGATTTATTAGAAGCACAGAAACATAGATTGGAGCAACTTAATGAGCTTGATGAAATCATGAAAGATGCAGTTCTTAGTCCAACAGCAAAGGGCTAAATGGCATGATAAGTATATCAAGGAGAAGAAGTTTCAAGCATGAGATTGGGCACTTTTGTTTAATTCAAACTTCAAATATTTTCAAGGGAGGTTTCAGACTCATTGGCTTGGACCATATGAGATTGAAGAAGTATTTAACAATGGAGAAGTGAGAATAAGGAGAATAGATGAGAAAAAGGTACCTATTCTTGTAAATGGTCATCGGTTAAAGATATATCATAAGCCAATTTCAAGGGAGGATTTTGTCAGAATTTTCCAAGATAACACTGAGATGAAGTTGGTGAAGAAGAATTATTCTTCTCCGCTAACTTAGTTTTCCTGTACATATATATATAATGCATAAGTTTGAAAACCAATTTTTCATTGGTTTACTTATACAGGAACTATAGGGTGAGAATCAGAGATTTTTGACATCTTATATTTCCTACTTCTCTTTCTGTAATAAGTAGTGACATAAAGCTACATTCATTTGCAGTGCCTAATCTACAAATTCATTTTATTTCATTTCATATCACTTCACTTTCATTCCATTTCACTATTATATTCCATTTTCCTTTCATTACACTCCGTTTTCATTTTACTTCACATCCATGTTCCATAGCCATATTTTATCTTTGTCATGTTCTGTAGCTAACTCCATTCCGCAGCTAGTTTGATTTTGCAGCCATAACTCCATTCCGCAGCTAGTTTGATTCTGCAGCCATAACTCCATTCCGCAGCTCTGTTCCAAATAAATGTTGATTGCAGGGAATTGAAGAATATTTTTTTTGAAGACTGATATGCTAAGAAGGGGATCTGCAGATCAACATCAAAGAAAAACAACAAACAAGAAGGTTAAGTTCCAAGAGGTGAAAGTGCAAAAAAATTATTTTAAAATAGCAAGGTTAGAACATAGAATATGTATAATATGGGCATTCATATGTCTCCATGACAAATCATCATTTGATTTGATTCCTATCTCTATTGTGTTGCATATCTTCCACACCATCCGTCTTCCATCACATAACGGTCCATAATTAAACTCCCTCATTGTTTTTAATGGTCATGACTCTGACGTGACATATTTGTCCACGTCTCTCCAAAACCCTTACCATCTACTTATTCCATGCAAAGCTATAGTTATTTTTCACCATACTCACAGTCAATCCATTTCATAAACTAGGAGGGTAATTCTAAAGATTAAGGAATCTTGCAAAATAGAAGACATGGGACTGATTGTCAGGTCAGAATGAGTAGGAGAACAATATATGGAAGGGTACCCACAACTCAAGGAAATGTTACAAAAGGCTAGATGGCTCAAATTCATTGAAAAATTTGATGGCTTTCATAACGAAATCACAAAAACTTTTTCTAGATCTTTTGATGATACCGAGGTAGAAATTAGATATATTAAGTTTGCAGTAACAAAATCCTTCATAATAGAGGCTACATAACTTGGTGAAAGATGGTTCAAAAACAAGGAATTCTATAGTGATTCATGGAAAGTAATCCTCAGGAACCTAGGTATGGATGTCTCTGCTTTTAGAAAAGGAATTCCCATTTCAACTCTTAAAAGTAAATGGAGAAGCATGCTTTTGATATTATAGAAATTTATCACCTGTGAGGGGAGATTCGGGTGCATGTATGTCTACCATATACATTTATTGATGAATTTTCTAGAAAATGGAGAAATAAATCTACCTTTCTTCCTACTAAATAGTTTAAGAAGGATGGCTTCAAATGTGCAGAAGAAAATAGAATTCATAGACACAATTATGTACCATCATGGGTTGGTAAAGATATTGATTGAGTGTCACTTAAAAGGCATAGGAGATACCTGGGAGGATTTCCTCATTAGAAATCATTTTCAAGAAGCACCAGAGTCACCCAAAGAAGATAATGTTAGAAAAAGTAGAAGAAAGAAGATTGGTATAGTCATTGAAGACAAACTTGAGTCTTCATCACAGAAAGATGATAAAAAAATTAATATTTGAAGAACTGACAGAAATTACGAAACAAATTAGAGCAAGAGGAAAGATAAGAAAAGAGAAAAATATCACAGAGAAAGATAATGTAAGTCATAAACAACTTAGAAGAAGCTCTAGTCTCCGAGGATTGGTAAAGAAAACACTGTCAAAAGGGACAGAGTTCATAAACTTAGAAGAGGAAACTATAGAAATTTCTCCTGTTAACATCTCTTCTACACACAGTCCTCAAAACTCTCCTGACCATCATTTTGAAGGCAGCCCAAGCAGAGGATCTCCAGGCATAGACCCAGTACAACAACAAAATATGATTATATAGAATCAATGGAGAAGAAAAGTGCCTCAATGAATCCAAAATCCTCTGTCAATCTAGAACTGTCTGTCAATCCATAAGAACCTCTAATTGACTCTCTCAAATAGGAAATCTATGAATTAGAGATATTGAACAAACATATCAAGAAGGAAAATGAAACCTTGAGGGAACAAAGTAAATTGGACAAGGCATGATAATACCATTCTGCATCTAGGACTGTGGTATAAGAAAAATATGAAGTTGAAGAGGAAGAATAGAAGTCTAAATAGAACAGTCATCAACCTCAAATATAGGCTTCTTATGAGGAAACCCAGAATGACAATCACTTCAAAGAACAACAAAAGAAGAAAATTGGATGTACTAGTAGAAGTTTATGAGAAAATGCATTAGAGAAGAAAAATCCACATTTTTGGCAAATTACATGAGGACATGCAATGATTTTGCAGTGGGGGTATGTTGAACCTCATAATTACCTTCCCCTTGACATTTGTTCTCACCTCTTTCTTTTGATTTATTACAAGACTACATATCCAATCAATGATAAATGCTAGATTTTGTCTTAGGAAATCATTAAAATGATCACCATATTATATTTTCATGTTCTTGCTATTTAAATAGATTTTTGAAAATTAGCTACAGAACGCAGCCTATTATGTAGCTAATTGTGGGTTTCGTAGCTACTCTCATGATTTGGCAGGTTACAGGTGTCAAATGAAGAACTGGGCCACATGGGCATCTCCAGAATCATCTCTACATGGATTCTATCCTGCTCACTCAATCTAGATCGACATAAAAGCATGCCTAAAACCTTGGTCAAAGATGGAGTCAAACACGTTATCTAGTAGTAGTAGGACTCTTCATATTTCATGGTTGATCAGGAGTCTAACGGTTCTATTGAAAAGTTAATGTGAAGTAAGCCACTTGTAGCTGATTAGGAGTTGAGGAGTTAATGCATATCAGGCCACCTGTAGCTGTTCGGAAGTTTAACAGTCTCATTACAATTTGAACTAAGCCATTTGTAGCATGTCTTTCTATAAACAGTCATGAGAGATTCAGATTAAGCCACTTGTAACAAGATTTTCTCTTAAACATTTATGTTGTTTTTCTATGAATATCGGTTACATGAGACTGAGAAGTAGTTAGTAGTTAAGCAAGAATTACAGGCTTTTTGTTACAAAACTTTGTTTAGACATCGTTTGGTTGATAATACAAAGTCTTTTTTGTAAATGGTGGTTTAAAAGTGCATATTTAGTTAGTTGTTATCCAATCACATCAGTTGCAGAGGGCCCCTACACTGAAGGAGGTTTTTCACTTGTTGTTTTCATTTTAATTTCTACTATATTTTTTTTTTTTTTTTTGCAAGTCCATTTTCTTTAGCTTTGTTTCATTTCAGTTTGTAACTAGAAGTGTGAGGATAAAATTCACAATTGTGCAAGTCTTATTCTTCTGAGATATTGTATGAGAAATGATTGAATGAAAAATGGAAAAATTAGAATACACAGTTTCTTAGCTTCTCACCGTTTTTTATTACTCATTTTAGCATAGAACTATCAATTAACTATATTAATAGATGTTCTCACAACCATTTCTAAATAATGAGAATTCTAATGTAACTGGTTGAATATCTAATGCATGCAGTGATTGAACTTGGCACATTATTAGTTTCACAAACTGTCATCTTTTCTTTTCTATTTTTAGGTCATTACCTAGTTGCATCACCTGACATTCCAAAATATCATTTCAAGGAGATTGATTCTATCATGTTCCAAAATTGAATTATTGAATGGCTAATGAATGCAATTATTGAATTACATTCTACATCAATATTACTTTTGGTTGTAAGAATTAGATCCATGGATTAGGACTAAATGGTAGACTATGACTAAATGGTAGATTAAGACTAAATGGTAGATAAGCTGGATGCTTTGCTTCTCTTATTAGGTCCTAACTAGCTAAAAATGATTCTTAGTCCATTTTAGGAGTTTATACTAACTTAGGAACCTATCCTTTCTTTTAAAAACTCATTAGATCCATGTAAACCTTTCATAGATTGTATATTCTTAGACACCAGAGAACATAAACCCCCAAAACGAACATAAAAATACAAAACAACGAAGTAAGAGAAAATTTAACTAAGAACATATAGTGCATCACACTTCATCAGTCTACAAACCTCGGTTGATAATTCATGCAAGAAATTTAGGACACTAAATTGACTAAACACCACTCATGCAAGCAAGGAAGCAGTTTGGTTGTAGAGATTGTTTTCAAGTATGGGGTTATTATAGGGAGCTATAAGGATAGACTGTGATAGCCTAAGTGAAATATTCTTGGCAAAGAACCTTGCTTATCATTCAAAGACAAAGCACACTGATGTTCAGTATCACTTTGTGAGGGATATGATAGAAGACAAAAAGGTGTTGCTGGTAAAGGTGGACACTTTGAAGAATACTGTAGATGCATTGACAAAATCTGTGAGCTATGATAAGTTCTCTTGGTGTAGAGAAACAATGGGAGTTGTAGGGCTAGATAAATGACTAAGCTCTCCTACGGCCCCCTATGGAAATAAAACAATAAGTGGGAGAATGTTGGGTTGTGTTATATTCTTTCCATGACTAGCCTACGTAGTTAACCGGGGCGTTTGAGGTGGGGCGGAACCCCCCCTTCGTTGCGTCGATTGCGTAGCGGGGGGATCATAGGGGGTTTGAGGGGGGGTGGGTAGTCCCCCTCTACGGGGTCTGGGACAACGCGCCAGGGATTTTTTTTTTTGGACCCTATATTAGGTTGGGGGAACCTACCCATAGTTTTTTGCATGGTTTTTGGACATGGTTCTAGACACGATGGATTTTGGTCCATGTATTGGATGCTTTGGCATGTATATATATGTATTGTAACATTGAAAGGAAGATAATGGAAAATCAAGATGGTAGTCTTGGTTTTGGGATCCAAGGGAAAACCTGTGTATATGTGTTTTATGTGTTATACTCTCGCATTTTTTTATTTTCTGTTCTTAGAATTTGTATGCAGGTAATTTTTGTACAGGGTTAAAACCTACAGATATACAACCATATCTGATCACCGACCTGAAAATTATGATTGACTAGATGCATGTCATGGCGCATTTTATACTTGGCCTGACTCTTCTCTAATTGATCTTGCACTGTTCCATGTATATGTTATATTCGTTGAATGAAATTAATTGCTTTGTTTGCATCATCATGTTCAGCCACTTTATCCTCTTCACCAAACACAAATCCATTGGTGAGTTTGGTAGATACCCAAAACATGTTTTGAATGGTGATCAATTAGTTGATGAATGTAAGGCTCGATTGTAAGCATGCTGCACATAAGGTAAAGATTCATCCCACAACTTAGGATGTTCACTGCAATAACCTCAGAGAATATGTATGACTATCCTATTCACCACTTTAGTTTGTCCGTCAGTTTGTGGATGAAAAGTTGTGCTCTTCTTCAGCTTTGTGTCCATGAGTTCCCATAAAGTGGACCAAAATTCTCCTACAAAACGAGTGTCGTGATAAAAAATAATGGAAGTAGGTAACCCAAAATGAACCCATAACTAATCGAAGAACATCTTTGCAGTCTGTTCATCTGTCACTTGATTTTTGCATGGAACAAGAATACACATCTTACTAAATCTATCAACCACAACATACAGGTAATCATGCCCTCTCCTGGACATAGGAAGTCATCCAACAAAATCCATGGAAATATTATCCCATGGTTGCAAAGGAACTGGAAGTGGCATGTATAAACCAATCTTTAGATTTCTTGGTTTGTTGGTCGAACACATCACACTTCCTTTAATGTATTTAGTAACAGTTACATACATACAAGGCCAGTAACAATACCTTTGAACTTGTGCCATTGTTTTTCTTACTCCAAAATGTCTTGAAATGCGAGAAGAATGTGCTTCCCGGACAATATGTGCTCTTTATGTCTGCGGTATACATAACTTACCCAGATGATATACAACCTATCATGAACATGATAATTGATTTCTTCCACCTGAGCACCATGAGCTAGTGATTCATAAATATCTTTGAAATCAACATTTGTACTATATTTTTCTATATAACTTTCATGTTTTAAAGAACTAATATGCAACACTACTAAAGCATTCAAAGATGGTCCAGACAACATATAAGCTACTCTGTTTGTTACACCTTTCTTGTACTTAATTACTAAGTGAAATTGTCGAAGAAATCCTATCCATTTGTAATGATGAGATTGTTTCAACTTAGTTTGAGACCGAAGGTACTAAAGCAGCTAATGATCGGTGTGAATCATTGTTTCCTTACCCATTAAATAATGTTTCCATTTCTTAACAATTTCAACCAAAGCAAATAGTTCTTTATCATATGTCGGATAATTCATTATTGCCTTCGAAAACGTTTCTAAATGAAAACAAAATGGTTTCCCTTTTTGGAGTAAGACTGCACCCATTGAATAACCACTAGCATATGTTTCAATTTCAAATGGCTGTTGAATATATGGTAAAGCTAAGATTGGTGTTGTGACTATTTTCTGCTTAAGTGTATCAAAAGCTTTTTGGTGTTTATCTCCCCACTAAAAAGGAACTTTAGAACTTGTTAAAGCATGGAACAGTGAAGCAATCAAAGAAAATTGAGCAATAAATTTTCTCCAATACTAAATTGCACCGAAAAGACTTCTAACTTCAGTCACATTCTGTGGTCTCGGCCACTTAACAATCACATCTATTTTAGCTGGATCTATTTTTAAACTCCCACATCTAACCATGTAACCGAGATAATTCAATGAAGTTTTCCCAAACTCATATTTGGAAAGTTTAAGGTACAACTTTTCTCTGTGCAATACTTTGAAAACTTGTTTAACATGCTTTTCTATACTGGAACTGAAAATCATAATTTCATCTAAGTAGATTATGAAAAATTTATCAATGTATGGGAGGAATTTTTTTTTCATAACCCACATGAAAGTTGTTGGTGCATTACAAAAACTGAAAGGTATTACTAACCATTCAAATAGTCCCTGTCTAGTTTTAAATGCAGTCTTCTAGATGTCATTTTCTACTATGCGGATTTGATGATACCCACTTCTTAAATATAACTTAGTGAAATAGACATCATTTTTCAATTGATCAAGTAAATCATCTATCCTAGGAAGAGCATACCTGTTTTTTATTGTTATCTTGTTTGAGACCTTGAAGTCGACACAAATTCTCCATGTCATGTCATTCTTAGGAACCAAAATTATGGGTGAGCCACATGGAGATGAAGTAGGTTGAATAAAAACTTTTTCAATAAATTCTTGGATTTTTTTCTTTATTTCTTCATTCTAGATAACTGATAGGTAATACATTCTGATGTTAGGAAGAGGGGCATTAGACATTAATTGTATTTCATGTTGTATTTCTCTTTTAGGAGGAAGATTTTTTGGTTCCTTAAATAGATTTTTAAAAGAACCTACGACTTTAACCAATCTATCTTTGAACTGAGATTCACAACTTGAAAAAGCATCCTTGTCGATCCTTATGTTGTTCTTTTACAACCATAAGTACACATTTCTTACTTGAACTTATTAATCTCTTCATCTAATTAACTAAAAATAAATCTAAGTGTGTTTTAAGTTTATGTGCACTGACAATAAATTCAATCCGATCTTTCTTAAGATGATATTTATGCTCTTTCCTATAAAACATCACATCATGATCATAGAGATACGGACTTCCCAACACTACTCCACATATATCTGCTGGAATCACATCTAAATCCACTTCATCAATGTAGTTATTTGTTATTGCAAATTTTAATCGACACTACTTTGTGACATTAATCTGAGTCTCTTTATTTAGCCAACCTAGAGGGTATGGTCTTGGATGATTATGTGTCTCCAAACCCAATTTCTTAACTAAATCTTCAGATATTAAATTTTCCTGTGATCCACTGTCAAATAATGTATCTACCTTTGTGTGCTTAGAAGTTATCCTTATGTGAAATAGTTCAACCATTTTATCCTCATTTAGATGATTTTAGTTTGAAGAAGGTGTAGAAGTGCTAGAATTTGAACCAATATCAGAAGTTTTACCTTTTGAAACCATTGTGGTTATTTTACCTTCATCACCTGAGTCGGAGCCCAAATCTTGCTAGATTTCTATATTGGCCTTCTTTTCACCTTTCTTCTTTTGGAACTTCTTTGGTCTGAGTTCTAGGTGAAGTTTCCAACATTTGGACTCATCATGTCCAAACCTATGGCAATGAGTACAAGTAGGTCTTTCAACTTCCTTCTGAGATGTCACTGATCTCTTTCCCTTTAGATTGCCCTTCTTCTTGTTGTCTTTGGAATACTTGATTTCCAATTTCCTGGATGGTTTCTATGAAAACTTGAATTGTCTACCACCTTATTCAACATGTATGGTTTGAACACACACTTCATCAAAATCATCAGGATTAAACATCAATAATGTATGCTACAAATATGAATGTAAACTGCCGATGTATTTTAATAAAGTTTCACGTGTATCTAATGAAATACCAAGTGCCAATGCTTTCTTTCTGAACTCCTAAGTAAACTCTTGAGCACTCTTCCCTTTACCTTGCCTCAAATGTTGCCAATTAATAACAACTTGTTGCATGCATCGTAAAGGATATAATTGTTTCTAAGAGCTTTTAAAAACTTAGACCTTGAAGAGATGACTTTACCTTTCCACTTTACATCTATTTGAGTTTTACTTTCCCACCAAATTAAAGTTGTTCCCCCCATTCTAAGTGTAGCTAACTGAATTTTCATTTTATCGTTTGAAATGTTCTGAATGCGACAATACACTTCTAATTGCTTAATCCAGTTATCTAGCTTTTCAAGATTCTAACTCAAATTTTACATCAAGTTTCAAAAGCGATGTTTTCTTAGGTTTCTTTTCTATTTCAGATTTTGCACTGGAAGAAGAATAAGAAGAAGATTATGATGGAGATGATGGAGGTGAAGGAGGTTTATCAACCTTGCCTTTACCTTTGTCCTTCTTTGATGTCTTTGAAGAAGAAGTTGAATCTCTCTCCTTCTTATCTTCATATAATTCTCCCAACATCTGCTGCATACTCAAGAATGCTTGCTGAAACTATTCCTTGCTCATCTTAGTTTCTGGATTTTCACCTGCATTAGATCCTATCATGGTCGACTTATGAGCGACTCTTCGCTTCCCAATCCTTGGATCAATCTCCACGAGGATTCCTTCTCCATGTTGTGACTTAGACCTGGTTAACATTAAATGCAAAAATTCTACAAATGCAACTTGCTCTAATACCAAATTATATGATCTAAAATGATCATATGTTAAACTGAAGTAGAATTGATTAATGCCAACAATGAACTAAAATGTTAACTTACAGTGCTTAAACCATGAAAACTGCTTGAGAAGAAAGACTTTAGGACAGATGAGAAACATAAACAAGATGTAAAATAGAAATGAAAAGTAGAAAAAACATAGTGATGCTAGACAACAAGATTGATTACAGAGTTTGTCCTTGATGGACTACGTCTTCGGGTTCGCTTTCAAGATGGGAAACCGCTTTATTAGGATTGAATATGAGGAGTTCTATTACACAAAAAAATGACCAGATTTATCGTTCACACAAGAATTTCTAGTCACTGTCAAAAGAAATCTCTCTGAATTAGCTTTTCAACACCTGTCTCAGTTCCCAATTCCAACTCCCGATGCTCCTGTTACACTAGAAACAAAAACTACCTATAACTTCCATAATCTGCACACAAAGCTTCAAAACCACTAATGTTTTCTCAATGACAACTATGCTGGATTTATAGCCCTCTATATGCATCCTAGCTTTGAATGTCATAGATTGGCATGAACTGGTTTGAATTGGCTCGGTCTTATAACATAGGGACACCTTAGTCCTAGTCACATGGTGGTTGCATTAGTTTAGACTGAAAACAACAAATACAAACCCAAATTAAACTTTGGATAAACATAATCCACTACAGATCAGCTGACTATGTGGGGTTGGTTAACCGCCCATGAGAATAGGTTTTGGTTTAACCAAAGGTGGACACCTCTCCAGTAGTTCCGCTAATGGTGAGTTTTGACGGTTAAATGTGACCACTACCAGCATAGTCTTCGCCTGTTTATCCTGCTCGCATGATTGTAACCTTCGCCGCTTACACAACTAGTCACATGCCACCGATTAAGGTTTCCATATCCATTGTGGTTAAAGCCTATTTCCACCATTTAATTGTCCGTTCACATGGCACGCAGTTTCAACGCACCTAACTGATGCGAGAACTATTTTATGTAACCTCCACTCGATGAACTCTTGTTCACATACCCACGGTTCTGACGTGGTTTAAACCTGCGGTTAGGGACCTGTGGGTTGAATTACAATGTTTTGCAATTTATTTGTATTGTAATGTGTTTACAAGGTTTGAGGGTTAGGTTTAGAGTTGTATACTTAGGTTTTACATTGTTTTTTCACCATAGGATTGGTGTTAGACTTAGGTTTATTACAATGTTTGATACAAGTCTTTTAGGACTTGGTACATCAAATTAACATAACCCTTTTTACAATAGTTTGTCACAAAGTGACATCACCTAAGGACCACATCATTGAACCACACATTATTGATGATGACTGAATGATGCCCATGAACTATATACTGGCGATGAACTGAACCTGTGCAACTGATCTGACAAGATCCTCCTGGATCAATCAAAGTAGGTGGGAAACTTGCAAGCCTTATGTCCACTGGATTTTCCACTGAAAAATATGTAGACCCTCAAATCCCTGTGGTTACTACATTCATCAATGGATACACAATAAGAAATACATTAATTGATATAGGTGTAGCAATTAATATAATGACAACAGAAATGTTGTCCCATATAGGACCTTTTTATTTTTTTTCTACCTCTACAATGCTGGAATTAGCAGATAGATCTAATGTCAAACCTGAGGGTGTATTGGATGTTGTCATTTCATTAGATTCCTAGGAATACCCTGTATATTTATATGTTCTTCAGCCTAAGGCTAGTTTGGAAGGGAATCCTCTGATCTTGGGGATACCTTGGTTGGCTACAGCAGATGCCTTCATAGGATGTAGGTCAGGAAAAATGACCATCACCCATGGAGCTTAAACCAAACACATCAACCTATATCCCCGTACCAAATCCCTCTTAATATCAGAAGATACTCATTGGGTTGATGAAGAACATAGTTCAAAAATTATTCACCCAGTGTTTAGTTCAAAAATTATTCACCAAGCTATGAGCCTTAAAGAAAACACTGAGGAAAATCTAATTAATTTCTATATTTCAAACCCTAATTTTTCTCAGCATGTAGAAGGATAGTCAAATCACGAGACAGATGCCATTGCTTATCTACTAAAGAAGAAATTCCAACAATGTAATACAACGGCTGAATTAAATTCATCCCTTCTATCTATATTTCTTACATGTTTAATGACTGAATGTGGGAGCAAGGTAATTGAAATCTCTCACATGAAAACTTTAAATATTAGTGTTGCCTTAACTTATGAACAAGAAAATCAATTAAGATAGAGATTAGAATATTTTTCAAATACATTTGCTTGGGAATATATGGATATGAGGGGCATTCACCCTGACACTTGCATTCATCATATTTATATAGAATGAAATTCCAAGCCTGTGAGGCAGCCACAAACAAGGATGAACCTCGCCTTAAGAGAAATTGTAAAATATGAACTTCATAAGTTAGTAAATGTAGGGTTCATTTATCCTATTTTAGATAGCTAGTGGGCATATCCATTGGTTATTGTCCCTAAGAAGAATGGAAAATGGCGAGTGTGTGTAGATTATAGGGATCTAATAAATCCACATTAAAAGACCATTTTCCCTTTCCTTTTATAGATCAAGTACTGGACACCTTAGCAAGAAAGAAGTACTTTTATTTCTTGCATGGATTTAGCGAGTATAACTAGATCAAGATAGCTCGAGAGGACTAGGATAAAAAACCATTTACATGTCCATGGGGTACTTATGTATATAAGGTATTACCATTTGGTCTATGAAATGCACCAACCACATTTCAAAGGGCGATACTTGGCATTTTCTCTGATCATTTACATGATTGCATAGAGGTCTACATGGATGATTTCACGATAATAGGTGATACTTTTGAAGAATATTTACTTAATCTTAGGAATGTTTTGCAAATATGTAGAGAAACTAATCTTTCATTAAGTAATGAAAAGTGTTCTATGATTATGACTGAAGGAATTGTTTTGGGTCATCATGTTTCTGCTGCAGGAATTAAAGTTGATTTGACAATGATTGAAATGATTGTAAATATGTCTCCTCCAACCAACCAAAAAGGAGTTAGAAGTTTCCTTGGGCATGTAGGCTAATACAAAAGGTTTATTGAGAATTTTATCAAGGTAGCCTCACCACTGATTAAATTATTAACAAAAGAATTTGAATTGCACTGGAATGATGAATGTTAAACTACATTTGATACATTCAAAGACAATCTTTCTTCAACACCTTTCTTTAGAGGACCAAATTGGAAATTTCCATTTCATATTTCCACTGATGCCTTTGATTCATCTATAGGAGCAATATTGGGCTAGAAGGAAAAACTCATAGCCTATGTTATTTATTTTGTTAGTAAAAAATTGACTCCTGCTGAATTAAATAACATTATAACTGAAAAATAATTCCTTGTTGTGGTTTGTGCTATTAATAAGTTTAGACATTACATTACTGGGTATCAATTTTTTGTACATATTGACCATTCTACTATTTGGTACATTATGAATAAACCAGTTACTAATGGAAGAATTACTAGGTGGCTTTTGCTGTTCCATGAATTTGACATCATAGTATTGGATAGGCCAGGAAGAGAAAATCAGGTAGTTGATTTCCTTTCCACGCTCAACCATGAAGGTGGGGACGTTCCTATTAATGACAACTTCCCAAATGAGAACTTGTTTTTCATTTCTGTCAAATCACCATGGTTTGCAGATATGGCGAATTACCTTGCTACACGGAAGTTACCACCCTATTTCTCATCTTATAAAAAAATGAAAATTATTAGAAAAAGTGTTAATTACTCTTAGATAGAAGGAGATCTCTTTTTCACTGGTCCTAATATGATTATTCACAAGTGTGTCGGATAGGACGAGTTATATGATATATTGAGAGCTTGCCACGATGAACCCTGTGGGGGGCATTTTGTAGACACATGAACAAATTATAAAATCATTTGCTTGAGTTACTAGTGGCCAAGTATTTTTAAGGATGAAAAGGAGTATGTTCGGAAGTGTGACAACTGCTAAAGGATAGGGTGACCTATGCAAGCAGATGAGATGCCTTTGCAACTACAAGTTCTCATGGAACCATTTGAGAGGTGGGCTCTTGATTGTTTAGGCCTCATTAATCCTATGTCCAAAGGTAAGAAGTATATTTTAGTATGTATTGATTATGTTATGAAGTGGCTAAAGGAAAGAGCAGTGCCTAGAGTAACGAAGAAAGTAGTGGTAGATTTTATGTTTTTTGATAATTTTGTAAGATTTGGGTACGAAGGGAAATTGTTACTGATCAGGGCACCCAGTTTGTATCTAAGCTTGTGTAAGGAATTGTGCAAAAATATCAGACCACACATCGGAAGTCCATTCCATACCATCCAAAGGCCAATGGGTAGGTGGAATCAACAAATAAAGTGTTGGAGACAATCATAAATAAGACAATACATACTACACAAAAAGGACTGGTGAGATCGACTTCCAAAGGCCTTATCAGCCTATAGAATTACCTAGAGAAACACTACCCGATTTTCTCCATATGAATTGGTATATGGAAAACAGGTTTTATTGCTAATTGAATTTCAAGTCCGAAATTTTAAGATGGCAACATAATTGGGCATAGATCTCACTAAGGCACAATAGCAAAGGATCCTTTAGCTCAATGAATTAGATGAGATTAGGTAGGATTCTTTTCATCATACTAAAATTATCTAGCAACAAAGTGCTAAATGGAACGGCATGCACATTAAAAAGAAACAGTTTAAATAGGGAAACTAGGCATTGTTGTTCGATTCAAAATTTAAGAATTTTAAAGGAAAGTTTAACACACATTGGCTTGGTCCTTATGAGATCGATAAAGTCTTTGATAATGGATCTATTCGAGTCAAGACAATAGATGATGAAAATGTTACCTTCTTGGTAAATGGTCATAGGCTTAAGTTATATCAAAAGCCCTAATCTAAGGAGGAATTTTTGGAGGAGATTGTGAAGAAGAAAGAGTTGGAAATCGTAGGAAAGGGGGGTATCTCTTTCACCACGTGTTTTTTATTATCTGTCATAATAATTTGATCTTAATTTATTCCTTCTCGTGCTCAGTAAACCATGGGAGGAGTTTCTATTGGATACAATTGTATCCCTTTTCCGGCGCCA
>APFE031438640.1:160416-181849 GCA_000404065.3 Pinus taeda | reverse complement strand
CGTGACCGTCGGATTGTAAGTTACAAATGTACATAGTAAAGAAACACACTTTACCTAACTCTATACTAGACCAAGTTATACTTAATTATTCCTACGTGTCGGAATATCCTAACAAAAAGTTATATAACTAAATAAAGCAACTTGAAGTGTATTGTAGAATTCAAAACGTTGTTGATGAATATACAGAAATTGGGTTAGCTACACTTAGAATGGGAGGAACAACTTTGATTTGGTGGGAAAGTAAAACTCAATCAGATTTGAAGCAAAAAAGGTAAAATTATCTCTTCATGGTCTAATTTTGTTAAATCTCTTAGAAATTAATTCTATCCTTTAGGATATATGCATCAGGATGTAATGGATTGGCAACATTTAAGGCAAGATAAAGGATAGAGTGTGCAAGAGTTTACATAGGAATTAAGGAAAAAGGAATTAGCACTTAATGTTCCATTAAACACACAAGAAACTTTGTTAAAATATATTGGAAGTTTGCATTCTTATTTGCGACATACTTTGATTATGTTTAATCCAACTGACTTTGATGAAGTGTGTGTACAAGCCATTCATATTGAATCAGGTGGCTGACTTTTTCAGTTAATATTTTCAAAGAAACCATTCAAGCATTCAAAGAACAAAGATTCGAAAGAAGGTAAGGGAAAAAATAAGTTAAAAGGGAAGAAGTCAGCAACAACTAAGAAAGAAGGAGAAAGGCCTACTTGTACTCATTACCAGTGGGTTAGACACGATGACTCCAAGTGTTGGAAGCTTCATCCTGAAATTAAACTAAAGAACTTCCTTAAGGAGAAGGGTGAAATTAAAGATATTGTTGCAGTTCAACAAGATTTGGAATTCGACTCTAGTGATGAAAATAAGATTACCGCCATGGGTCTGACAGGGAATCCTTCTGAAAATAGCTCTAGTTCTACTTGTTCTACATCTTCTTCAAAATCTAATAATGTGATTGAAGAAAATAAGAGAGTTGAATTGTTTCACATAAGGATCATATCCAAGCACACTAAGATAGACACATTATTCGATAGTGGATCACAAGAAAATCTAATTTCTGAGGAACTAGTAAGGAAATTAGGATTGAAAACTAAAAATCATACAAAAACATACCCTTTAGGATGGTTGAAAGAAAATACTCAAATGCAAGTCACAAAACAGTGTCGATTAAGGTTTGCAATTACAACTAATTTTGCTGATGAAGTCAAGCTAGATGTGATTCCTTTGGATATATGGGTTGTGTTGGGTAGTCCATATCTTTATGGTCGAGATGCCATATTTCATAGAGAGGAGAATATCCACCCAATAAGTAAATTGAAACTTGAGTTGCTCGATCGTTCGGGTGGGGAAGGTCTACTTGCTTCTATTCCCTCTGGCCCCTCTGAGGCGTTGTCCCCTGATGACAGAAGAGTAGGAGATTGAGTCATACCATACGCGGGCTATGAAATAGAAGTAGGGCAGGTTGCATCGGGTGGAGGAGTATCATCTCTTTAAAGATGGAATTGAATACATTGTCAGGGCACATAGAAGTAAGACAAACTTGGATTTAATCAATGTTAGTCAAATGAAAAGGCTAATAAATTCAAGTAAAAAGTATATTCTCATGATTGTTAAAGAACAACCTAAAGATAAGTATGATGCTTTTTAAGGGTGTGATTCTCAGTTTAAGGACAGATTGGTTGAAATAGTAGATTCTTATAAAGAATTGTTTAAAGAACCAAAAAGTTTACCTCCAAAATGAGAAATACAACATGAGATTCAATTACAATCTAATGCCCCTCTCCCGAATATTGTCATGTATCGTATGTAAATCATAGAGAATGAAGAAATTAAGAAACAAATTCAGGAATTGGTTGATAAAGGCTTTATTCAACCTAGTTCTTCTCCTTGTGGATCACTGGTCATATTAGTCCCAAAGAAATGCAGAACTTGGAGAATGTGTGTTGAATTTAGAGCCTTAAATAAAATCACCAATAAGAACAGGTATCCTCTTCCTAGAATCGATGATTTGCTTAATCAGTTAAAGAATGTTGTTTACTTTACAAAATTGGATTTAAGAAGAGGTTATCATCATATTTGTATTGCAAACAATGATATATGGAAAAATGCATTTAATACTAGATAGGGGCTTTTTGAATGGTTGGTTATGTCGTTTGGGTTATGCAATGCTCTAGCAACTTTTATGAGAGTGATGAATGATGCTTTTCATCCTTTTATTGATAAGTTTGTCATAGTCTATCTAAATGATATGCTTATTTTCGGTTCAAGTTTAGAAGAACATGTTAAACAAGTTTTTGATGTGTTGCAAAAAGAGAAATTGTATCTCAAACTATCTAAATGTGAATTTGGAAAAACTTCCTTGGTACATCTTGGTTACATAGTTGGAGGAGGTCAACTAAAAATAGATCTAACTAAAATTGATGTAATTCTTAAGTGGCAAAGACCTCAACATATGAGAGAAGTTAGAAGTTTCTTGGGTGCATTTCAGTATTGGAGGAAGTTTATTTCTCATTTCTCTTTTATTTCATCACCACTTCATGCTTTAAGAAGTTCTAGTCCTTTCAGTGGGGAGGAAAACAACAACAACAAAAAATGATATTTTAAAGCATAAAATTGTTACAACTCCAATCTTGGCTTTACCAGACCTTCAACAACCATTTGAAATAGAAACCGATGCTAGTGGGTATGCAATGGGTGCAGTGTTATTTCATAAAGGAAAGCTTATTTGTTTTCATTTAGAAACATTTCTAAAATAGTTGCTAACTATCCAACTTATGATAAAGAATTGTATGCATTAGTGGAAAGTGTTAAAAAGTGGAAACATGATTTAATGGGAAAAGAAACAGTGATTCATACAGATCATCAACCACTTCAGTACCTTCAATCTCAAATTAAGTTGCAACAGTATTGACATTATAGATGGATAGGGTTTTTGCAGCAATTCCTTTTAGTAATCAAATACAAGAAAGGTACCGGCAATAAAGTAGATGATATGTTATCAAGACCTTCTTTGGATGCTTCTGTTATTTTGCAAAATAGTTCTTTAGCACATGAAAGCTACATATAACAATATGTTGCAAATATTGATTTCAAGGATGTTTATGAATCACTAACTCATGGTGCTCAGGTGGAAGAAGTGAATTATCATATTCATGACATGTTATTGTACCATCTTGGCAAGTTGTGCATATTGCTCGAAGAAAGAATGTATGTGATCAGAGAAGCACATTCTTCTCGTGTTTCAGGGCATTTTGGTGTAGGTAAGACAATGGGACAGTTACAAAGGTATTGTTATTGGCTCAAATGAATGAAACAGTTGCTAGATACATCAAAGGTTGTGTCATGTGTTCAACAAGCAAACTAAACAACAAAAAGTTAGGTTTGTATATGCCGCTTCTAGTTCCTTATAGACCATGGGACAATATATCTATGGATTTTGTAGGAGGACTTCCAATGTCTATAAAAGGGCATGATTATTTTTATGTTGTGGTTGATAGATTTAGAAAAATGTGTATTCTTGTTCCATGTAAAAAGCAAGTAACTGTTGAACAGACTACACAGTTGTTCTTTCAAAATGTATGGGTTCATTTCGGGTTGCCTACTTCTATAATTTCAAATCAGGACTCTCGTTTTGTGGGACGGTTTTGTCCACTTTGTGGGGACCCATGGACACTAAGTTGAAAAAGAGCACAACTTTTCATCCACAAACTGATGGGAAAACAGAGGTGTTGAATAGAATAGTGGTACATCTTCTCAAAGGTTATTGTACCAAACATCCTAAGTTGTGGGATGAATCCTTGTCCATCATGCTTACAACCGGGCCTTGCACTCTTCTACTAGTAGATCTCCTTTTGAAACATGTTTTGGGTACCTACCAAAATCACCAATGGACTTTATGTTTGGTGAATAAACTAAGGAGGATGGACATGGAGATGCTAACAAAGCAATCAAGTTCATTCAAAGAATCCAAAAGATTCATGAGGCAGTACAGGATCAATTAGAGAAAAGTCAAACCAAGTACAAAATGAGTCATGACAAGCATCGGGTGGATCATCTCTTCCAGGTTGGTGTTCAAGTATGGCTATACATCAGCAAAGAAAGGATGAAAGGTGAAGGTAAAAATTTGAAACCTATAAGGTATGGTCCTTTTAAAATTTTTGAAAAGATTGGGCACAATGCATTCTGGTTAAATTTGTCTCCATTCATGAAAACATATTCAGTTGTAAATGTTGAAAATTTGAAGTTGTATGAACCTCCTATGATCATGGATCTAGAGGAAATTTCTCAAATTCCAACTATAGATGATTTTGCACCTGAATGTATGACTGGGTTATAGGAATATACCATCTTAGATAGGAAGGTATGTACTTCCAGATAAGGAGATGTTGAGTATCTTCGAGTGGGACTCAAAGGCATGAATCCAAGCAAAGAAAGGTGGATGAAGATTTGAAGGGTGAGGGAGTTGTACCCTCACCTCATGTATGCTTAAAACCAAACTTTTGGTGGTCCAAAAGCTTCCAGTGGAGAGGAATGATCCAGGATGATCCTCAAAATGCTTAAAATTCATTAGTCTCAGATTCTCATGAAACTAGCGCCAAGTCGAAGAGCTTGTCATGCTGATTCTGGTGGTATATTTGGTTTGCAAAACGATGTCTGTATGAGGGAGAAAACACAATCTGAAGTTTTTCCCAATAGGTAAAAAAATGGCCAGGGAAGACCAAGTGGCAATGTTAGAACAAAGAAAGTGGTAGTCTCAGAACATGGCATGTGGTAGTCAAACTACCAAGCGGTAAAGGAAAACCAAGTGGAGGAGTTGTGGGTTGAACCTGCGACCATCGGGTTGACAGTACAAAACCTTACCATTAAGCAACAATATTACTTCGATAATACAAAGGTGCAATGTTTTATTTAAAGCTTATTTAAATGGGAATTGGGGGGAAGGGTTGGCAGAGCCCGCCATATCCAGTAGCCCCACCAAACCCAAAGGTTGTTTTTATCAATGCTACCAAACAATTTACCAGAGCTCCAAAGTTAGCACGTAGTGGTTACAACTAATGCCACGGGGAGATACACCACCAGTCGACCATAAGTCCACCGGTATAACCATGTTAAGACTTTGTTATAACAGTCATATCAACACACATATTGCGTGGGGGATTAATACATATCCAAAGTCTAAGTTATAACCATACACCAAAGTTGAACTATATGATATGCCACGAGAGCCTATGTTTATACTATGGTTATAACCATAGATATGGCAGAGGTTAATAAATATTAAAAGTCCAATGTTGAAATGCCACGTGGTTCATATGTCTGACCGTCGGTTCATCATGTTACTATGTTAAAAACTTTGGATAGACCATATATCATATATGTGGCGCGAACCAACAAACCTTTGTTATGTATTTTAATATAGTTGCAATAATAATGCTATATTAATATGTATCATTGCAAATCCAATCCCGGGAGGCCCACGGGTTTGACCTTGGGACCTCCCGTGGGCTATATAAAAGAATTAACCAATGTGCCCTTGGCATGGAAGTTGTAATATAAAGTTCTGAAAGTTGTTTTAACATTGCCTGTAATATGCCTTTGGAGGCATAACTTGGCCAATATTGGGCTTTTTTGAAATTTGTAAGTTGCGTTGGAGAGTTGAGGTCGAGGCTTATCTTCTAACAGTAGCCATTATTACCTGTGTGCACATTTCAGAATGGTGAATTGGATGTAAAGATATTTTTTGAGCATTTTCAATACAACAAACGCCAATTGGAAGCGGACATGGAGATGTAGTCCAGGAGGGATGAACTTTGTCATCAAGTTTTTTGGGTTTGTTTCTTATTCTCTATTGTTCATGCTTAATTTTAGATTTCAAGTTTATGTTTAAGGCACATAAAGGTTAATTTTCTCTCATTCATTCACATAAAAGCAACCTTAGTTAATATTTGGTGAAATTGTGCAAATAGTCAATTCGGTTGTTTTCGGTATCAGAGCGAGGTTGATCATATTTTTGTATCAAAGTGAGGTTGATCATGTATAAACAGGAAAAAAATGGGCCCGAGCAGGCCAAGTGGCAGTATTAGAACATGGCACATGGCAGTGTCACAACAGGGCAGGTGGCAGGAGTCAAATCCACAGGTCAAACTACCAGGTTGGGGATTGAACTTGTGACCTTCGAACCAACACTACAAAACTTTACCAATGGGCCACAGGATGATTTGTTATAACATAACACAAATGTTTTATTTAAACAATTGCTATTTCGTTATGTGGGGGAAGGGTTAGTGGAGCCCTCCATATCCGGTGGCCCCACTAAACCTAAAGGTTGTTTTAATTGGTCTCCAAACTTGGCACGATATCACTGCACGGTTATATCACCGCAAAATTCATAATATATAAACCGCACTCCAAAATTAACATTTATTACAAAATATATGATATGCCACGAATATATGCTACACCGCCTGGGAGGTTCATATGTTTGCTATGTTAAAACTTTGGTTAGAACTATATGTCAACCAAATGCCACGAGGAGTCATATGTATTGTCGTTAGTCCATAGTTGTATTATGGTTGTAACTATATTCCAAATTTGTAATACACCATTGATATAGGGCAGGTTTTATATTCGTTGCAAAAACCATATAAAATATATGGTATGCTATGTATTGCAATGTTGTTGTAACAAATTATTATAGTTTGCCAAAGCCAATCCCGAGAGGCCCATGGGTTTGACCCCAGGACCTGCCTGTTGGTTATAAAATAATTTTTTACTGCACCCTTGGCAGAGGAGTTGTAAAGTGTGTTTGTCGAACCTGTGTTATTTGTGCCTGTAAAATGCCTTCTCAGACATAACTTGGCCAATATTGGGCCTTTTTGAAATCTATAAGTTGCGTTGGAGAGCTGAGCCCGAGGCATATCAGTTGACAGTAGCAATTGATTCCTATGTGCACATTCCATAATAGTGAAAATTGATGTAAAGAGACTTTATGAGCATTTTCAATACAACAGACACCCATTGGAAGTGCACCCGGAGATGTAGTCCAGGAGGGACGAACTCTATCATCAAATATTCTATATTTGATTCTTATTTTTGTTGTTCATGCTTAATTTCATATTTCAAGTTTTATGTTTAAGGCACTTTAAAAATCAGTTTTCCTCATTTATGCACTTAAAAGCAACCTTAGCTAATATTTGAAGAATATGAGCAAATAGACAATTTTGTTGTTTTCATACCAATGGGACAATAGTCTAACTTAGAGATAATCTAGTTAACTCATCAATCAACCAAAAAATAGCTCATGCATGCAAGGAATTTGAATTGCTCAGCCATGGTGGAGATTCTAAGGCAGTGTAACATCATTTGTAAACTAGTGTTGAGTGTACAGGGATTGCATGAAATCAATGATCAATCCTTGGGAATTGCGTAATAATTTTGGAGGAAATTCCTAAGGAATAGAGGCTACTTTCCTCAAGATTTACATAAGGAAATAGGGGTCTTGTTGAGCAAATATTTGGCTAAGTGTTGGCGAGAGCTTGTTCATTGAGCAGGAAAACAATTATTCTTTTGTAGGTAAAGCTTAGAGCTGGAGCTAGAAATTATAATAGTTGATCAATTCATTCATTAATGAAAATAGGCTTGAGGGGTTTTTCCCAGTTGGGTTACCCTAGAAATCATTGTGTATCTGTGGTTTTTCTTATCTCATGTCTCTGCGTGTTGTTTTAAATTGTGAATTTCATTCCACATATTAGAAGAGAAGAATTGTATCTCTTGATTTTAGATTAAATTTCTTGAGTAGTTGCAACTCTATCAAATTTATACATGGTATTAGAGCACGATTCACATTAGAACAAGAATTTCAAAGTTGTTCCTTGGGAGGTTAGAATTTGCAGCTTCAGTGTAACGAGATTTCCTCAGAGTTGGGATAATGGATTTCAATGGACTAAGATTAGAGTATGTCTTGGAAGGTAGCTTGGTTTTCATTGTCTGGAAGGATTGCATGGAGGTTGTGCTTGACGACAATGGATTGTTGGAGTATGTCAAGACATACATTCCAAAACTAGGATCAGGTGATGCCCAGAACCTAGCCCAGTGGAAGAAAGATGTATCCAAGGCGAGGAGAATAATCTTGGAGGGAGTGAGAGACCACATTGTCTCAAATCTCCATGGAAAAGAGACACCATTTTCCACGTGGAAGGAAATGACTAAGCTATTCGAAAATAACAGTGACCATAGAAAATTGGCCTTGAAATATAAACTTCAAAACATTAAGATGCAGAAAAATGATATTATTCCACAGTATCTCACTAGATTTACACAAGTTTAGGATGACCTTGGAGGGGTTGGTGTGAATGTTGCAGAAGATGACTTGGCAAGCCTAGCTCTTCTAGGCCTTCCAAAATCCTGACACAACTACCAAGACTCTGTGAATGGAATGGAAAAATTATCGAATTAGGAACACTTATGGTCCGATTTGGTACAAGAAGAAATTAGGTGAAATATCAGATATGGAGGTTCATCCAAGGGAGACGATGAAGATAATTTTAAATTTGTTCGGAAGGGAAAGAAGGGCAAAGGGAATAAATCTCAAACCAAACTAGATTCCAGCTAAGGGGGCAAGAAGAAAGACTTGTCCAAAATGAAATGCTTCAATTGTCTTGAATTTGGGCACTATGCTATAGTGTCCACACAAAAAGTTTAGCAAGAAGAACTCAGGAGGAGAAGTAAGTGAAGCATTGGCTTCACAGTTCAAGTTAGACTTCACCCTGATCGCATGCATGACCAACACTATGATGGGGAGTGTGTGGTACTTGGACTTAGGTGCCTCGTTCCACATGATAGGGTGTAGAGAGTTTTTCAGTGACCTAGAGGAGAAAGATCTCTAGATGCATATTGAGCTTAGGGATGACAGAAGGTACAATGCTATCAGGTTTGGTACAATAACCTTTAAGAGGGAGTCAGGATCCCCTCTTCGCCTCAAAGATGTCATGTTTGTACCAAGCCTGAAGAAGAACGTAATCTCTATAGAAGTTTTGGAAGATCGTGGCTATGATGTTATTTTCAGTAAAGGGAAAGCCTTTTTGAGACACATAATTACTTGCAAGGTGAAGAAAATCAGGGTTAGTGTGAAGGACTAGTACAAACTATATGTGGAAGATTGTGATGCATTAAGTAGTAAGGCAGAGAAAGTGTAGATTCGAGATGTTAGTGAACTTTAGCATAAAAGACTTGGTCATTTGCACCATGACACCCTTAGAATTATGCAGCAAATAACCACTGTCCTCCCTAATCGATCACTTGAGAAACAAGATGTCTGCAAGGGTTGTACCTTAGGGAAGTATGTAAAATACACGTTTCGTGATTGAGATAGCAAAGTAAATGCAGTCTTGCAAAGAGTAAACTCTGATGTTTGTGGACCCTTCTCGAGAGCCTCCACTGCCAGACATAAATACTATGTTATTTTTATTGATGAATTCTAAAGAAATTGCTAGTCATCTTCTTCATGTGAAAGAAGGATGAGATATTCTCAAAATTTTTAGAATTCAAGGCACTAGTTGAGAAAGAGATTGGAAGAAGGTGAAGGCTCTTAGGAGTGACAATGGAGGTGAGTATGTTTCGAATGACTTCAAAGAATTTTGTGCCAAAGAAGGAATTTGAAGAGAACTGATAACTTGCCACAAGCCACAGTAGAATGGAGTAGTTGAGAAAAAGAACCATAACATTGTGGGAGTTGCGAGAGCTATGCTACATGACCAAAGTTTTCCACTGCATTTGTGGGCAGAGGCATGTAACACAACAATCTACTTGCAAAACCAGAGTCCTCATCGGATTCTTGGTGTGATTACTCTAGAGGAGGCCCTCTCGGGGAGAAAGTCAGATGTATCTCATTTCAAAAATTTTGAAGTCGTTGTTTACTACCATGTCTCCAAAGATTCAAGGAAGGAACTTGAGCCGACAATAGAGTTGGGAGTTTTTGTGTATTACACTAAAAGTCCACACAATTAGCAGGTATACTTACCTTCCCTCCTAATGAAAGTTGTGCAAAGGGATGTAAAGTTTGATGAAGAGAAAGCAATGAGATGGTCTCTTGAGCGGGAGCTTCAAATCCCATAGGAGCTTTTAGATCCTCGGGAGGAGCCTCAAGAATTTGTGAGTAGCCACAAATGGAGGAGCAAAGAGGAGGCTGAGTGGAGACATCCACTCAAGAAAACCCATCCAAATAAGGTAGAAAAGGAACCAGGGAAGCTAAAATACTAGTGCAAGATGCGAGGGAAAATGTGGGAGCTCCTTCAAATTTACACAGGCAAAGGAGGTCACCTAAGAGGTACACTAGCTACATGGATCTAATGACTGAGATAATAGAGACTGAGCCATCCTATTTTGAGGAAGCAATTGAGAAACCAGTTTGGGTTGATGCAATGGTGTAAGAATATGAATCCATCATAAAGAATATTGTTTGGGAAGTGGTCCCAAGATTGACAAAACAATCAGTTGTGGGTTCGAAAGGGATCTTCAAAGTTAAGCATGCAACAAATGGAAGCATAGAGAAGTATAAGGACATATTTGTGGCCAAAGGATTCTCTCAAGTTGAGGGAATTAACTATGAGGAAACCTTTTCTCTCGTAGCAAGGTATTCATACATTAGATCAATCCTTGGACTAGTTGCATAGATGGGGTGGAATATCCACTATATGGATGTAAAAACAAAATTTCTCAATGGTGTTATTGAGGAGGAAGCTAGATAGAGAAACCAAAATGTTTTGAGACATCTGATTGGGAGTCTTATATGTGCAGACTCAGGCAAGCATTGTACAGTCTCAAATAAGCACCTCGAGCTTGGTACACTCAGATTGATAATTATCTCATTGTATTAAGTTTCACCAAAACTGAAACAGAAGTCAACCTCTATCATATTTTGGTAGAAGGTAAATTGCTTATCATTATTTTATATGTTGATGATTTAATATTGACAGGTGATGAGCAGTTGATCAACTCTTACAAGGAGGACCTTGCAAGGGAATTTGAGATGAAAGGTATGGGTCTCATGCACTACTTCCTCAGGTTGGAAGTATGGCAAGGTGGTCGGAAATTGTTTGTGTCTCAAGGAAAGTATGCCACCGAGATATTGTAAAAAAAAAAATCATGGAGAATTGTAAGCCCATGGAGACACCTCTAGCAAAAACTTTGAGGAAGGAGAATGCCACTTCAGGTGAAGAGGTTGATTCTACCATTTACCAATAACTAGTGGGTTCACTAATGTATCTTGTGAACACGTGACCATATATGTGCTATCCAGTCAACCAACTGAACCAAGCTATGGTTAGGCCGACCAAATTGTATTGGAAGGCAACAAAACATGTTTTACGGTACCTCAGAGGCACTACTCAGTATGGATTATAGTACAGATGGAAAAATGGAGTGAAGTTGTATGGATTCACATATGCAGATTGGGTAGGGAGTTCATCCGATTGAAAGAGTACATCGGGTGTAATTTTTAGTGTTGGGACCACAACAATTTCTTGGTACATCAGGAAGTAGAGGTCTTTGGCTCTAAGCTCCACAGAAGTTGAATACATGGAAGCAAGTCAAGCATTATGTGAGGAGATTTGGATGAGAAAGATACTTGTGGAACTATTTGGTCAGGAAATGGATCCAACTGTGGTCTATTTTGATAATCCAATCTTTCACGATAGATCCAAGCATATAGATATTTGATATCATTGTTTACGGGATTGTGTGTAGAGGAGGATAATGTTGCTACAATACATTCTAACTAAGAAACAAGATGTTGACATCTTGACAAAGGCTTTGTCAAGAGGGAAGTTTGAATTCCACGGGTGTAGGATAGGGGTGGTTAATAATCCCTTTCTTGCTAAGAGGGCGTGTTGAGAAGTGTAGCAAGAAAAGCTCAATTTGGCTTAGTTTTGGTCAAATTGAGAAAATTCGAAATTTCTACATCAACAGACAACTTGGAGGCAGTTAACTAAGGTAACATGGTTCTTATCACTTATTTAGCTTAGTATATTCAAATTAGAGGGTTTGGAGTTTAATTATGCATATGTGATTGCTAATTTATAGCAATCTAGTTGCGTTATTTTCAGTTGTACTCAGTTAAACTACTTCTAACAGTTAATAGAACTAGTTGGAGGTTAGTTGTGCAATGGGACAACAATCTAGCTGAGAGATCATCTAGCTCACTAATCAATCAAAAACAGCTCATGCATGCAAGGAATTAGATTTGCTTAGTTGTGGTGGAGATTCCAAGGCAATGTAACATAATTTTGTAAACTAGTGTTGAGTGTACATGTGTTACATGTAATTAGTGATCAATCCTTGGGAATTGCACAATCATTTTGGAGGAAATTCCTAAAGAATAAGGGCTAATTTCCTCAATATTTTCATAAGGAAATAGGGGCCTTGGTGAGCATATATTTGGCTAAGTGTTGGCCAGAGCTTGTTCATTGAGTAGGAGAACAATTATTCTTTGCAGGTTGAGCTCATAGTTGGAGCTAGCAATTGTAATAGTTTCTCAATTCATTGATTAATGCAAACAGACTTGAGGAGCTTTTCCTAGTTGGGCTCGCTTAAAAATCATTGTGTATTTATGGTTTTGCGTATTGCATGTCTATGCATATTGTTCTAAATTGCGAATTTCATTCTGAAGATCAGTAAGGTAGAACGATGTCTCTTGATTTTAGATTAAATTTCTTGAGTAGTTGCAACTCTATCAAATTTCTACAACTTACATTAGCAACTTGCTCAACCTAGAGCAAGTGTTCTAAGGTGATTTGTGGGTAACTTGCATGTGGGGGCAAGGCTTGTGCAGAAGTACCTGCCTGAGCAACAAACTTCAATATTTTGAAATTAAAATAATCCCATTTTTCTATGGATTAGTTATAATGACTATCATGGCAACTTGGTAATTTAATGCTTTGATACACCATATATTTTTGCATCCTAGTGTGATTTATATGATTTAAGTGCATTATTTATAGACCTAGGTCTAGGTGGTACTCCTCTACAGACTTGAGTCTTCATGGGATGCAGACTTTTGAGTGGGAAGGCTACATTAATAAACTATCTTGGAGTGGGATTTTTCTTGAAGATAAAGAGGATTATAAAATATGGTGTGGTAATCCTGCGATAGGATATGTAACTACAAAGTTGGCATATCAACTAATAAATGAACATTTGGACAACTCTGGTGTTAGATGGTGGAAGAAGAATATTTGGGACTAACATATCCCACCAAAACTAAAATGTTTCATATGGTTTGCTATGGATAACAAGATTATGACCTGAGACAATCTAATGCAACATGGTTTTCTGGGTACTAACATGTGTATCTTATGCTCACAAGATTTTGATTTTGTAATTCATATCTTTTTTCCTATATTTTCTCCAGAGAATTATGGAGGGAAGTTGGTCGGGTCCTCAATCTTCCTAAGTTGGGACTAACTAGTTTTTTGGAATCTTGTGTAGAATAGTGGACACAATATATGGGATTCCTTAAATTCCTTCTGGTCTTCAATGCTTGGAGTATTTGGAAAGTTACAAATAGGAGGATTTTTTAGGGACCACAATTCAATTGTTTATGGATCCTCCCTCAGGTTGTTGGATTTTTCCTTGACTACTTGTGATCGATGTATATTTCCAAGTGTTGCTTCATCTCAACTATGTCACTCCTCTTGAACGAGCTTAGAGGTTATTTTGTTGGGGTCCAACAACAAAGCACATGAGGGTGCGGTGGTCTAAGTATGATGCCTGGGGATTAGGTGCAGTGGTCTGAGTATGATGCCTGGGGATTTAAGTGTCCACTATTGGTTGAATGTTGGTAGAGGCACTAATACGAAGCCTGAAGTTATAGCCATGTGGGCACATTTGTTTAATGTTGCCTCTTTGGAATTGTCCTCTCTACAGATCTTTGGGGACACAAAAGTTGTTATTGAATGGTTGAAGGGTAAGGGAAACCTCAAAGTTCTACAACTTCACCATCAGATGGGCAAAACTCGGATATTGACCTAGTCTTTCCATGACCTGTCCTATGAGCACCATTCATAGGGAGAGGAATGTTAAGGCTACTTTGCTCTCAAAGAAAGGTTTACGGGGGGTGGAGGGCTGCATCTACTTGGGGAAATTTGTGGTAGGTTCCCTATCTAGATATTGTAGGATCAAACTTCCATAAGACCGCATGTCACTTCATATTAAGATATGGACACTTCATCATGGCAGTTTTTCTAGTTATATATCTTTGGATCTGTTTTTTGCTATTCGCAATTTGACCTTTGTCTTATCCTATAAATCATATGTCTTGTTGGTAGATTTTATAGCTTTTTTTTTATATGTTTTCTCTTTGATAACAAGTATGCTTCTTGGTGCTTGGGTACATGAGTTTTTGATAAAGAATACCTATCTGTATAAATTCATCCATAATATGTTGACCATTGGATGGGTTACTATATAGTTATATGTTACTCTTTCGGCAATATGTACTCCTTTTGTTTTTCAATATAAAGGACGACTTTTCCCCTCTCTAACAAAAAAATGCACACTGATTATAAAACCTCTACTAAAAGCATTTGTTTGCCAACCTCCACTACCAACCTTTGCTATAAATGGATTAGGAACAATTTTTGGAGGCTTTACAAAAACCAATACTAAGAGGTCTTTTTTTTTGTAATGTGTATTTCAAACTTCCTACTTCTCAGAAGTCATTACAACATTGATTATAAAAAAATAAACTTCCCATGAGAGATAATAAATGTTACTAATACTTATGGATTGCAACTTGTAAAAAACTTATTAAATATGTAAAGGCTCAAACTAATTCCTTACAAACACTTAAACTAACCAAAACAACGATAAACATAAAATACTACTAAAAGACCAATAAATCATGACATGGAGTGTCTTGGTATTGTATTTATACATAAAAAGCCTCATTATTGAAAACATTTATTTTCTCTTAAAAAAATTATACATTTAAATTTAAAAAAAAAAATAAAGTATATACACCTTTATAAATTTTAATAACCCCTTGTTCTACAAATAAAAAAAAATCCATGCAAGAATATAATAAAACAAAATTTCATAAACCATCTAACTTAATTATAATATTAAAATTAAATTATTATTACACATTTTATTTCATAATTTTTCTAAATTGTGTTATAAAATACTCCATGCATTTTTGTATATGACGAGTGGAGATACTTCTTCATGACGTTGTTGCCTCTCAACATGATTTCGCCCATCTTGACCATTGTTATTATTATTTTTAAATTAAATAATGCTATAGCATCGCAGATAGATTACTATAATCCATGGCAATTACAAGATGACAAGGACTAATAAAAAATGTAATTAGTAATATTTGAAACTATAAGTTAATCTAAATTATTCTATCTTATTTAAAAAAAAAAAAGAAAAGAAGCCGAGGAAGAAATCCGTAGCTTTCGCGTGGATGAAACTAGAATTTGTATTAATTATTAAGAAAGCACGCAAGGCAATGCGTGGGACTAAAGAATCTTATGGGCCATTTAAATGATTGATGCTAGGTGGATTGTATTTTATAAATTTAAATATTTTATAGATACGAGATAATTAAATCGACATATAATTTTACTTTATATGGAAATATTTTAAAATAAAAGCTTTAATGATATGGAGTATGATTGAGGTTAAGATTTATTTAATAATTTTATTCAAAATATAACGAGGAAACTTAAAAGCATGATTTTTAACTTTTGTAGATAATGTTAGTGTAATTTATTGAGAGGATTCGAATCATATTAAAATTAAAATTAAAATTAATATTTTATTTTATTTATAATGTTATTATACGATATTTTATATTTATTAAATTTGATTTTATCTTATAGGTTGGTTGGCAAAGTGAAAATTTATATATTTAAAATATTATGTGGTGTTCAAGGTCAATGTTTAATAATATTATGATTGATGTTTAATAATATTATGATGGGTTATTTTAGAGCATTAAAAATATATATATTTATTAAATTATTTTAAAATTTATTTTTATTATAAAAAAGTATTAAGAGAAATATAGTAAGATTGTTATAGTTTTAATGATTTAAGTGGTTAAGAAGGTTAATATAGTAATAGATATGTTGAAAAGATATTTTAAGAGAAAGTATATTTTATCTCTAACTTTTTTAGTGTCATAAAAATGAGAAGTTTTTGCATCCCAGTATATTCATTGTATTTAGGCTTCAAAACTTTCAATGTCACAAAGATAATAAATTCTTGCATCTCACTATATTTTGGTAATTGTCTAACACTAAAATTCATTATGTAACTTGTGAAAGTTGATTTTTATTTTAGCAATATTGATTTTCTTCTTTCTGTTGGTCAACACTGAAAGATACTTTTGATATTCTAGTTTAGAGTTGACCACCTCTTTGTAATATCTTAGCTTCCTTTACTGTTTAACTTTTAAAACTTCAATTACATTTGATTTTTTTACTAGTTTTAAATTTAGAAATCATTTTGTTTTTTATCAATCAAGTTGCTTTCAATAATTCCTCAAAATTTTACCTATCATTTGCAATGGACGCTCTTCTCTCTCGGCCTCACTCTGACCAGATTTGTTGGTTAAGAGATACAGACAAAAACTAGAAAGAAAATGCCAAAAACTAGAACATTGACATAACCTAGATACACTTAAGCGCCAAAATACATCGAGAATACATACATGACTAGTCAACATTAGAGATTACATGGGTGAACTGGGGCCTACCCAGCTTGACGAGGATCATCAAGAACAGGTCCCCCGTGAGCATGGAACTCCAAATTATCAATCTTGCCTTCAAGCCGATCCAACCTTTCTGTGATGCATCATTGGCTTCTACAAACCGAATCAAATATGTCCAACATCACACAAGTCTGGTTATGTTGTAAATTGTTCACGAAGGAAATCACTTCATTTCTAACATTATGTCGTTTTTGTTGCAATTCAACTAGGTGTTGTGGCACTGTGAAGTTGTATAGCTATAGTCTCTAGGGAGGGGGTTCATTCACGAGACCAGGAGCTAGAATGTTTTCCTAAGCCAACTCACCATTTGAGACCATCTCCAGACCCCCCTCGCCTTCCCCAATGCCTCCCTTCCTTCATGTCGTGCCCCTTCTCCTCAAGGAGCCTCCCCATGCCCTAACACGACCCCGTTGCCTGTACATGACTCCCACAACTACTGTCCACCAAAATTCAAACCCATTACTCCCTAGGGAGCCATGACAAACTACAACTAGTTCCCCACCGAGATGAAGCAAGTATTCTATCCGTTAACCTACTAAATAGAATTAGAGCCTTTCTAAAGGAGGCCTTCACAGAATCTAATACCTTCTCCAAAGCACAAATACCATCCCCACCGAAGGAGGATACTCTCGACAGAAAGCCCAAACAAACATCAGTGGCCAGAAATCATCCTTCGAGTTAATATAGGCAGGTTTCGCCAAAGCAAGGAAAAGGTTATAGATTTTTATTCCGCCCATGAAATTCTAGTAACTACCATAAGTAAAAGCCCACATGGACAAGAGACCCACCCCAATAGCACCTCTACAAGCTATAGGATGTCAAAGGATGGAGATGAAAGCTCAACCCCTTACCCATCACACAAGAGCTCGAGAGTTGAATCGAAGCTCTTCCGCCACAAGGTTGAGCCATGTCCACCTGTTCCACACCACACTAGTCTGCTCTCCCACACTAAGGTCCTAGACCCAAATGCTCCTCTGCTTAATCACAACCTGATTAGCAGATGTTGGATCTCTGCCCTTTCATCCTAGCCACCCCTACCCTACACTTGCCCCTTATTATGTGATCTTCTGTTGTCTTTTGACCTTGGATTATCCCTCATCATGTCTCTACTCTTGGATTTCATTTATAATTTTTTTTTAGTCCCTTAATAACCTTAAAATAATAATAATTGTTTAATTGTTTAGTAGAGTGAGCCCTTAATAAACAATCTTAATTTAATTAATATTTAACTGTAATAATATTTAGTTTACTGTCATTAAATATTAACAATTAAAAAAAAAAATCAAATATAACCCTAATAACCTTAATAACCTTAAAATAATATGTTTTTTAAGATATTGCCCTTTTCCTCTAAGTTAGACCCTTATTAGGTTAACTTTTTAATCTTTCTTATTATTTCCTTTAATATTAATAATATTATTTAATTTATACAACTTTACATTAATAATATATATATTATTTCATACTCCTTAATTATATGAAGTAAAAACTAAGATTTAGTTAATCAGTAATATAATATAGTTAAATACCCCGGATGCATGTGTCTCGCCAGATTGTTAATGTGATGGGACAGGGGTGGGGCGAGGTGGGACGACACCTACCTGCCCTGTACCGCATAGATAAATGCCCAACGAAGGATGAACCTCGGCATTTGGGGATCGCAGGGTTCACTTGCTTCACTTCAAGTGGCTCTGATTCGCCCAGCCTGTCCTCCGATATGTTTTTCACCTCCGCACACTTTGGACTGCACTGGACCTCGACTCTCTTCAATGTCGTAGTAATGGCAGGAGCAATTCGAGGTAGGACTGAGGGCGATAATTATAGGCTCATCCATGGGATTGCTTTGGAGCCTCTGTTGCTTTGTTGGTCTGGTCATGGTCTATTATGGTCTGTTGCTTTGTTGGTCTAGTTATGCTCCAGTAATCCTGAGAAGCTACTTCCGTCAATTCCCAGGTTTCTTTCTGAGGCCTCTAGCCCTCATTCGGATGATCATTTGAATAGCTCGTGTTCTACTGCGGTGGTTGATCGGTCTTGTTCTCATCGTGCCGCTGTTGTTTTCGTTATGCCCCGTATTTGCCATAGAATGAGGTGCCGCAGGGGTACTCCTTGACGTGCGCCCTCCAGCTCGTCCTCCAATTCTCCCTCCCTCTCCAGCGAATTCATCGCCGGCCATTACCCTCACACTCGCAGTGGGAGAGGGCGTATTCATCTGCCTAGCCATTACCCTGAGCCCCGTCCTCCAGACTCCACATCTTCTCCCTCATTTGGCTTTGCGATTTTCACCTTCAATTGCTCTCTGAATCGTCCAAGGATTACAGCTCACATCTCGAAGTTCTTTCATGAGGAAGCCAGGAGGTGGGAGAGTCTAGCTCTCATCAGGAGGGCCCTGCCTCTGTCTCTACGTCGAATCCGTTTTCTTTGCAGGCTCCGAAGGTCCCAGCTCGCAATGCCTTGGACGTGGTGATGGCGCCAGAGGCTCCTGGTCCTTCTGAAATTGATGTTGCTAGTGCAAGGGATCTCACTGATTTCGGTTGGTGCAGAATTGTGGAAGAGTCTCCAGATGTGTAGTTCGTTCTCTGTTGCCTTTGTTTCATGTCATGCAGCCCATAATAGCGGGCAAATTTTTGTTCATGCTGATAAGTGGGTTCACATCTGCAAGTTATGGTTCAAAACGCAAGTTTTTGTGAATTTCTGTAAGCTCTATAAGAAGGTCAACACTTGTTCCCCTGCGCGGGATTTGATAACTGGTTCTCGGCTAAGTTCTCTATTGTGGGTAGTGTTTTTGATATTCTCTGTCGCTCCTTCAGGGTAGTTGTTTTTTACTTCGGTCTAGATGTAATTTTACCCCTTTAATGTTAATAGAGTAATTTTATTTAGAAAAAGAATAATAATATAATTAATAGGCTTCAAACTTAATAGAAAAAGTCCAGAATGGTAATCTCTTAAATATAAATATCCTTAGGATCTTAAAAAATAATAAAAAATAAAATAAAATAAAAATTAAAATTCACTCTAACTAACCAATTAAGTGAACCTTTTTGATTTATTTTACTCTCATAAACTATTAAATTTAATAATAAAATTAACCAAACTAACTTTTGAATTTCCCTATCCCTATCCCTCGGTCCAAGTATAGTTTCCTAGTCAAACTTAGCCACTTCTTGGTCAATGCTCTCTCTATTTAATTTGCTACCATAGTCTGGTGTCTTGACGATGAACCACACTTGTTGGTTCGAAATGCGTTGACAAATATATCATGATGTGATTTCGCCGAAAAATCTTCTCAACATTGATATGGATCACAGAAGCCTTAGCTCAATAATATACAATTCTACTTGCAGTGCACTAGAGAGCGGGCATGCATAGGTAAACCTCCTGTGCATACTCGTCAACCACTTCACCACCTTTTGTTACTCTCATCACCTGCCAAAATGTTTGCCAAATGAAAGTCACTGTTTCTAATTTAACACGCACCGATATCTCGAAGGGTCCAGACGCCCAACCACTTGAAACCCACTTGGCATTAGGGCTCATCATGGCCTATCAAAACTTCCCTTTGAGGGTGTACCTCCCCACCTCCAAAATTCAATACACTTTGATCATACACCCCCATCGAGGTTAAATTTAGAAATTATTATTATTATTAAAAAAATTGATTACAACTTTATATATTTGAATTTTTGGCTATAATACACATAATTATATATTTAAAAGTAAATTTAAATTAATTATTCATAATTTTTTTCTTTTTATAATTAATGTTTATATTATTAATTTAATAGTCCTATAAGTATAGAGTGAAATTATAATATGTTTTTTTTTCCTTAACTTTATGTGTGGGATTAAAGTAAGCTATTTAAGAAAAATATATAACTTTCTCATTAAAACTTAAGAGATGATTAATGTAGGAGATTGACTTTCTTCTAGCCACCAACACAGTAGGTCATTGTACTCAATGAGATTTGAACTTCGGTCTGCCCGGGCTTCGCCCATGTGACTTACCATCAAACCACACATCACTATACTATTTATGATTTTTTTTAGTTTTGGAATATGATTTTATTAGAGAAAATTTGAGGGGTTAAATTTAGTAGATGGGCCAATTTCTATGTTTTTTTCAAAAAAGATTTGCCCATTCCATTAAAAAAAAATTGATTCTCCCAAATTTTATAGGATACAATTATTTTTACTTTTTAAAGTAGTCAACATTTTTATTAGAGACTATATAAAATCCCTTAGAAATTTGAACATTTTTACAAAAATTTCACTAAAAGTTTTATAGTTCTACATGTTCTAACTAGTAAAAATTGGCTAAGGCTTTTATATTTCAAAATACATTTCTATTCTTAAAATTTTCCTTCCATTTATGATTGGTTAATAACTCATTTATCTTAAGTAAAAGGAAAAAACTAATAACATAAGATTTAGAAATCTCCCATAAAAATGGAAATTGACCCTTTCTAAACCATTGGTGGATTATTCTAAAGAGTGGGAGTTTGTTTCCTTAAAAACTGCTAATAAATTATTTCAAAAAATAAAAATTTGTCTTTAAAGACGGGGACCAAAATTTCCTCTACCATCAATAAAATTTACTACTTACACATTATCAATAAATTATTATAAATAACCAAATTTTATTAATATACAAAAATAATT
>APFE031438640.1:122119-159672 GCA_000404065.3 Pinus taeda | reverse complement strand
TCGATATAAATTTTAAAACAATAATAATATTGATATATAGTTGAATAAGGCTTCTGTGATCCATAATAGTTTAAAGAATAACTTCAGCGTAATATTAATATACATTGGTCAGATTACATGTATATTTAGATAAACCTCACAAAAAAACATTGTATATGTGAACATTATGTGTGTGTTTGAATAAGGTTACAAATTAGTTTACTTTCCAGCTAAACATTATATCATTGTTTTGCTACAATGTGAACAGTGTGTGTGTTTGAATAAGGTTACAAAAAGTGTACTTTTCCACAAAACACTGTATTATTGTTTAAATAAGTTAAAACATTATACCGTTGGTTTGGATAAGACATAAATTATCGCACTTTAGAATATTGTGACGTTACGTATCTCAATAAATAATAAATTTAAAATGGTTTAAAGCTTCATATTAATGGTTTTATCTTTATAAAAACACAAATATGGTTTGAATAACTTTAGTTTTATCTTTTAATACTTTTAAAAACAAAAACTTCAATTTCTTTCATGAGTCATAAATTCTTACACCCAGTTTGAAAACTTCAACTTCTTGTGTGTCAGAAATCTTTATGCTGACAATTGTTGACACAAAATTTTTAAATTAATAAATAGTTTAAAAAAATAGGTTAAATATATATATCCGAAAACTTCTAAAATTATTATCATTAAATTAAAATTATTATATTAAAAATTTATTATATTATTGATTAAATTATAAATTATTATTAACAAAATAAATTATATAACTTTTTCAAAATTATAAAATATTTTATTAAATTATAATATATATATATATTATTTTAAGTTTAATAATATTAAATTTAAAATGACATATTGAATATATATTATATGGATAAAAAATATAAAAAATAATAATATTATATATTTTTGTAGAGATTAAAAATTTAGAAGAGATATTATATATTAAATAAACATTTTGAGTAAATCAAATTAAACAAAATAAAAAATAAATTAAAGAAATAAAATAAAATAATTAATAATTAAGTAAATTTATTTTAATTTTGGATTTACCAAAAGCAAGATCAAATATCTTGAGGTGCAAATCTCTTTTAGAGTGAAAAGAGATTTGATCTCTTTAGGCATTTGGTAGATCAAGAATTAAGATGGATCTAGGCTAGTTTAAAAAAAATCAAAACCTTTAAGCCTCTCAATACCATCTGAAGTTCCCTAAGCTCTGTCAATGACCTAGTGGACCTTAAAAGTACCAAAACCTTTAAGCCTCTCAATACCATCTGGAGTTCCCTAAGATCTATCAATGAAGTTCCCTAAGCTCTGTCAATGACCTAGTGGACACTAAAAGTACCAAAACCTTTAAGCCTCTCAATACCATCTGGAGTTCCCTAAGATCTATTAATGACCCAGTGGACCCTAAAAGTATCAAAGATGTTTACGTTATCCCTTGCTCTTGTGGGACTCCCTACATAGGTGAGACAAGTCGTTTGATTAATCAAAGGACTTGTGATCACGCCACAAATATTAAACATGGTAGGACCCATTGGTCTGCGTTGGTTGAGCATGAGTGAACGTTAAAAATAATTTCTTTTCTTTCTATGCATTGAGGATGCCCTCATTGGCACGATTTGTCATTTCCACCATCTAAAATTCACAAAGGCCTTAGAAATTAAAAAAAATGAACAATAATTTGAATAGGGACAATGGTTTGAATAGGGACGAAGTTGGGTCTCCCTCCTTTCTTCTTAATTTTTATTTTCTTTATGATTTTTATATTTTTATGTATATGTTGTTTTTTTTATCTTTTACCCAATGTTTTTGTTAACAAGTTTTTTGGGTGGGTTTTTTCCTCCTTGTTTAAGTATACATTTATGGCCTTGATTTTCCCTAACTTATATTTTTGTTAGACTTTGTTTAGGTTATTAATTTCTGGAATTATATTTACGACTTTGGCCTTTTATTTTATAGTTGACTTTATTTCTTAGTCTTTCTTTATTTATAATTTTAATTTGATTTTTATGACTATTTCTTGATTCAAGCTATGATTTAGCCTATTTTCTCATTAACTTAATAATATTTTTAGAATACACGAAGGATCCATCTACCCCATAGCCTATTTTTAACTTGTAGACATTAAAATAATTTATTTATTTATTTATTTCTTTCTAATAGAATCTTGATTTCTTTTACTATTTTTGACCTCGCTCCTTATTTAAAGTTCTACTTTGATTTATTTGATTTTTTTTTGACCTCGCTCATTTAAAGTTTGACTTTGATTTATTTGATTTTTTTTCTAGACAAATATTTATCATATTACTAATAATTCATGTTATATATACTAGCCATTTCATGAATAGCCATTCCATGAACCATACTGGATGGTCCGCATAAATTCTAAAATGTGATTGCTACTAAAAGTTTTTTCTTAAACCAAAAATATGTTGCTTAACTATTATATATTTTGATCAGAAACAAATTTTCATCAAATTATGATATTTAAAATAAGTTTTTGATTACATATATAAATTCAGGAAATTGAAAAATTTAATAGAATACTTTAATCTCTCATAATTTATAAATTTGTGATTCCAACAAATCTCTACCCTATTTAACAAAACTCTAAAATATATTTGAAATAAACAATTTTTTTTTTTAAATTCACACAAATTCAAATCTCAACGGTTTTAAACAACGCTGTTTAAAAAAACCCACCATTCTCATGTCAAAATGTCACAACCCTGTTTGAAAAAAAAATTCATTCTCATGTCAAAATCTACTCTGAAAATTCAATCTAGTCGGAATCCAACCAGTAAAAATTACTTGTTGGTATCAGGGAAAAGATAAAATACAGAATGGAGAAAAAACGTGGACCGTCAACTGCGTGTGGACAACAGACAGGTAGCACAAGGACTCGTACAAACAATAAAGACGATCACATACCTTTTTGGGGGAAGCGAGTCTTTTCGCGGTGATCCTCGGTTTGGGCCAGTAAACGACGTGACAAAAATCAGTCAGTGCGATGAACATATACCTTTCGGGGGAATGTGGGTTAGTATTAAACAATTTAAAAAATGGGGTTCGGCAATATGCACTTTAACTTTGGAATTATTTAAAGTACATATGAGTCTTGCCAGAGAATTGAGACGCAACGGAAGTTTAAAATATAGAAGTAGAATCCAATGCAAAGCGTTTTCTGGTCAGGTAGGTGGTGATGAGTACATTGAATCATTACTGTTGGGATACCTAGCGTTTGTGTTTTAGGTATTAGGGAGCTGGGTAGGCAAGGAGGGAAGGAGAGAGGGGCAATGGCGAATGGAACAGCAAGGTGGCTCTCCAGCTTTCCGTTGATTGCGAGGACAAATGGCAGAACAATGGCCGCCTCATCACTCCTCCACCACCTCATTCCCCTTATTATTCGCTCATCATAAGAAGAAGCAGCAGCACAATAACTATGATTTCACCACTTTTGGGATAGAGGACTATTGCGATGCGAATCCGAATCCCCAATTTGCAGGCTGGTTAGTAGTGTATCAGACAGGAGCAGCAGAGTGGTGGTGCGCAGTAGGGAATACGAATATTAATAATAATACTGCTTTGCTTTTAAATGGAACGCAGATGCAATGAAGAGTATGATTATTTATTCAAAGTGATGTTCACAGGGGACTCCAGCGTGGGTAAGTCCAACATCATCTCCAGATTGACTCGCAACTATTTCTCCCATCAGTGTAAGCCCACTGTTGGCGTTGAATTCGCGATTTACACCATTCAGGTACTAATTTTAAAATACCCATTTCGATACATATTGAAATAGAAGTGCACGGCCTCATAAATGAATGATATTGCCCTCAAAATTCCAATTTTGGTAGCTATTTGTTAGAGGGAGTCATAAAATTTGATTCTAGAGTTCCGCGATCACCATTTTAAGACCTAAAGCCTCTGATCCACTTACCACCATCGAAATTTCAGAAGTTAATCTGATCTCCAACTGGGAATAGCCTATATATGTGCAATCTAAGGTGACCCCCAAACTGGTTGCAATGAATAGGGCAGAAGAAGAAGCCATGCTTAAGCATGGATCTGAAGAGGTATAAAAGCAATAATGCAAGCTCTGCTCAATGAACAAATTTGTCATTTATCCCTATTCGAAGTTATACACTTCGTTTATTGCTTGGCACCATTAGTTGAGGTTGTAACTGTAATCCAATAGCTGAGAGGCATAGGCGCCAAAGCATTAGAATCTAGCACGGATAAGCCCTCCGCACATGAGATCCTAATAATGGCTAACCTGGTTAGAGCGGCTACTGAAAGAAGATTGTGACTGTCACTACCGATGATAGATTACAAAGCTCTGCCGAAATTGTCATTTTTGCAAGGTGCCCATTTACTGCAACGGTTAAGTTCGGTCTAAGACATCAGGGGTATTTGATCCTCTTAAAAGCAGAAATATCATAAATATCCCCAAGTGATTATGTCAGATGCTGTTCTCTGAGGCTTTCTACTTCTTTCTCTGTTTAAAAAGGCATCTGATTGAAACAGTAGAGATACCTGACAAACTGAAACTGTGTGAAACTGAACAGCAATGCACTTTTGGATTTGCTTTATCTGTATAGCTTCAGAGCCTGACCAACTCATTTCCCGGGCAAATTTAAATGGCCTTATGTTTCTTCTGCTGTTGGAAGGCACTACTGTTCAGATTGAGACAGAGCCCAGGGACATTAACCCAACTTTCTTTGCCAACCATTCATATCTGTTGGAAAATGAGTACACTGTCATTGCATCTTGAAAATACTCTTCATAGCGCTCTGTTATACTAATAATAACAGGATCGGCAGGTTGTTCATGGTGGTATTCCTAATTTTAAGATGCAATGACGGCGTAGTCATTTTTCGTTGGCAACCATTCATTTCTGTCGGAAAAATAAGTACGCAGTCATTGCATCTTTTTCCAACAGACATGAATGGTTGGCGGAGAAAGTTGGGTCGGTTTCCCGGGGCTCTGTCTCAACCTGAACAGAGGTGCCTTTCAAAATCAGAAGAAGCCGAAGGCCATTAATATTGCCCAGGAGATGAGTTGGAAGCTCGTAAAGACACCTCTGTTCAGGTTGAGACAGAGCCCAGGGAAACCAGCCCAGCCTTTTTTGTCAACCATTCGTGTCTGTTGGAAAATTGAGTACTCTGACATTGCATCTTTAAAATTAGGAATACCACAGTGAACAACCTTCCAAATCTGTTATTATTAGTATAACAGAGCGCTATGAAGAGTATTTTCAAATAATCATGATTAATGGCTCGAATTCACAATCATATCGGAGATGGAACAATTCATTAAATGTTTATGCCTTTAGAATGTAATTAAACAGAAAAATGATCCAATCTATTTTCTTGACTGTGCGATGAGGAGCCACTTATTCAAGATTAAAGTTTAGGATTCAAGATAAAATTTTATGGGTTAATTTATATCACCGTCCCTGAACTTCTCAGTTGAGATGCCTCACTCTCGTTGTTGTAACAAATACCTCTTACAATAAAGATTTCACCCTATAACATATCAGAGAAACCCAAAGTAATTTATCATGGTGGCAATTATCTTTGTTTCTATGTTTGGTTTTCCTTTTCTCTTCGTGATCGTTCCGATATAAAATTTCATGTTGAATGAAAAAAATTATAATGATTGTTTGTTAATTTTCATTTGGCTTTGACAATTTCTATGGGAAGAACTATATTAAGGTCCCAACTTGGTAACCAAGTACCTCTTACAAAAAGATTTAACCCTTTAACACATCTGACAAACTCAACATAATTTATCATGGTGGTCATAATCTTTGTTTCTAACTTTGGGTCTTCCTCATTTCTTGACGATCGTTCCAATATGAAATTGGACCTGGAATGAAAAAAGTTTAAGTGATTGTTTGTTAATTTTTAATTGCGCTTTGGCATTTTATATTCCGTCCTTGATATGACACTCTTGCTTTTCTAGTATCTACTATTAAAGATTATGTATTTATGATTGGTTTTAGGCACATAAGTATTTTCATTTTTTTTTGGATCAACGGAAAATTATAGGGGCCCAAATTTACGGGCTGCAGTACTGTAATGCTTTCTGGGATTGAAAGTTTTGCCCTTGCTACATTGGAGATTTTGTTGTCAAGTTCAGTTTGTAGTACTTATTTTCCTTTGTAATATTCCTTGCAGGACAAAGGGAAGACCATAGCAGCCCAGATATGGGATACTTGTGGTTTGGAGCGATATGCTTCATTCACGAAATCCTGTTATCGTGGGGTTGCTGGGGCTGTGCTAGTTTATGATATCACCAGGCGTCGAACCTTTGAAAATGTGGGCAAATGGCTGAAGGAACTTAGGGACCATGCTAATTCCAACCCAGTAATTATGCTAATAGGAAACAAATCTGATTTACAACATTTACGCACTGTATCAACAGAAGATGCTCAGAAGTTTGCTGAGAAGGAAGGTCTACTGTTTATGGAGACATCAGCATTTAAAGCTACAAATGTTGATAAGGCATTGCAAATAATTCTGCAAGAAATACATCGAGTATTCAGTGAGAAGGAAGTTCATTCTGAGGATTCAAAAGGTGTGAGCACTCAAGATGGAAAAACTACTTTTGGTGCAAAGACTAGGATGAATACACAGAGGACGGGTTGTTGTCTGTAGCACTAACTGTGGTACATAAAAAATTAGTCTAAGCAAGAAAGGATTTGCCTCATATCCATCAAAAGGAGCTGGTAGTAAACAAGAGAGTTACTCATTGCAAAGGCAGGCGTGGATATCTTGAAGGGTGGTTGTTTATAGCAGACACTGTATGGGTAAATTCAATGAGGTTCTTTTGGGGCAAGTGGCTGGCATATTTTGCCCATTCTTATCGGTACGTAGTGGTGGCCACTTTTGGTTATATTTCTTTAGTGTATGCTGCTTGCTCATTTCAAGCAATGTAAAGAGATTCAATATGGGTTTTGTTTATACTGTCACTGATCTTTTAACTTCAACACCATGAAGCCTCTATTCTTTTAGTGTAATTTATAATATAGGAGGGGAATAGAATTTGAGTTTGGCATAAATATTTCGAGGATAAAAGTTTTGTTTGGTTGGAATAGAACAGCTTATTTGCAGCTAGATACTATAAACACTCAACCAATAAATACACTTAACCAATACAACTCAGGAACAGGACTTATAGATTACATAAATCAACACAACTACAGTTTTAGGCCTCTTGAATTTGCATTTGGCAGTCTCCATGCCAATAGGTCTGTTCCAGCGTCTACACAAGTAGTATATAGTCTTGGACCCTTTGGAAGATTTGACTTGACTAGCTAGTTAGTACACCTTGCTCTTCATAACCTGGACTAGACTGGGGGTTTGTGGTGTTATTTTCCTTTTGCCGTTGTAACTTGGGTTTGCATTCTGCTTGATACTTCAGGACACTGTGATACAGGACTACATCACCATTCAGGACCTGATAAATTCAAGATGCAGCCACAGAAAACTAACATATTTCAAGTGCTAATGTCATTTTAATCGTTATAAGGTTTTTTCTTGGTCAAAAGCTAATAAAGTTAATTATTTAATATGCGTTTCTATATCTCTACAAACATATACAACATATACGTTTTAAAAGTTCAGTCAGAGATCCAAGTTCCAACGGGCAACTAATTATTGATGGAAACTTTTTCATTTTGTAACTGGGAATTTGGTTTTTGCTTATTTTATTAACACTTTGAGACTATATCAGGTGGCTTAGTCCAAGATAGGTTATTGTATTTTGCAGGGAGTGTATTAAACTGTAATATTATGGGAAGGAAAGGTGGAGAAAACTACGAGGAATTTTTTTTGGCAAGTAGTTCAAATAGTAAGAAATAAAATCCTTGGGCGAACACTTTGCACGTACTATCTAATGAAAAACCATATAATTTATATATCCATCTATTTTCCCATGTATTTGCCTGTTTACCACTCTTCTCAAGAGCTCTGACAGAGCCGATCTTCAAAATTTTATCATGGTTAATATTTAGCCTATAAAAGTACCATGCATCAATATGACCCTGGGCTGGCTTGACAAGACCTACAACATGGTACAACCCTACAAGTAAGAGTTTGTAATTCAATACATTTGTCTTGCAAACTATGGATTATAGCCAAGAGACCGAGGTTGGAAAAATATATGATATCTTTCTCTTCAGAGAAATATTTAATTAAAAGGCATGTTTATGTATAACAGTATATCAATATGTGAGGGAGACATGCACATGTTTCTGTAACTTTGCGATGACAATTATTTGTTACAGGTTCAAGTGCACAACTGTTATTCCGTCTTTTGGGAAGTGCATTCTAGTGAGCCTTTGGATAGAGCTGCCTGAGAAGTATGGTGAAACAGGCCATCGTTTGTCCCAAGTCGCTGTAGAATAGTATCTTTAAAATTTGCTTGAGGTTCTTGTCACTTATTCCAATCCATTTGAATGCTATAACATCATTAAACATGCACCTTGTTGAATCATCTGTTATCGTTTCAAATTCAAATCAATGTTGCAAACATTGGCATCGAGAGAAGGAAAACGAAAAAATTGTAAAAATCAAGAAAATATCAGTAAGAATTGGCAAACATCAGCAAAATTAAGATACCACCAAAATATTGGTAAAAATTGGCAAACATTGGCTAGGCCAAAAAATCGTGATTTCGTGATTTTTTTGGCTATAAAATTGGGATGTTTGCAACACTGGTTCCAAGTCAGTGTCTATTGCTTTCGATTCTACCTTCAAAGACCAAGGTAAAGTATAGATGGACATTGGATATAGATATGGATAAGAATATTGCAACAAATCATAATTTCTTGTGATATACCACCATACAAGGCTACAAAAACGTTTCAATTGTCAACATCAAAGAAAACTATCTTAAATATGGCAACTGAAATTATAGATTTCTCATGAATTATGAATCATATACCAACTCTGAAATGAGACAAATCATTCAGACGTTAAATTTGACATATAAATGGTTGGTGCTAATGATATTAGATTCATCTATGAAGATGATCCCAGTGCTGGACATGAATATCTTGGGAGTAGTAGATGCAGCATCCCAGGCAATAGACTCACTTGAATGCATTTGCCTGTTAGGCACTCTTCCTGTGACCCCTGACTGCACTGATTTTAGAATAATGTCACACTTGATATTTAGGCGGAGAAAAAGTACTATGCAAAGGTATGGACTAGATTGATAAGGCCCATAGCTTATTAAGAAAGTTCATTATTATGGATTTTGGCTGAAAATTTAAATTTGGAATAATATATTTATTTAAAATGCATGCTTTTGTTGACAAAAATATAATAGATCTTATTGATTAACTGTACCATGGAAATTATGTTCTATAGGTTTGTGTGCAAAATTGCAAATGTGTCGTTTACTTGGAAGTAGGTAAGATGTAACATTTGATCAAGGACTATAAGACTATAAGATCGTTAAACATAATTCTTGCTGAACCATCTTATTGTCTAAAGTAAATGTTTGTTGCTTGAGATTCCACCTTCAAATGCTAAGGTGCAGGTTATGTGGATACAAACATGGATAGGAATTTAGATACAGTCAATCATGTGATACTGTCAAACAAGGTTAAACTTTTAAAGCAACATTAAAAGTTAAAAAAATAAAAACTATGTTTTAGTATGTAGACTTGAATTACAGATTTCCCATATGCCAGATCTGAAATAAGATGAATCGATTAAGGATCAAATTTGAAACAAGAAAGATTGGTGCTAATGAGATTGGAGATGGCCCTGGTACCAAACACAATATTTGGAAACACTGGGTGCAATACTCCATATCTTACTCAAAATTCCCTCAACTTTCTTTTACTTCCAGAGTTGCTGATGGATTCAAGTCTGGGTTGTCACATCAACAAACATTCTTGAAATGCAGTGGAATTGGCTTCTCATCACCTTTGAAAGAAAAAAGAGCTGACCAGAAAAGAAGGTTGGGTTAATATTGTGCCCTAACAGCATAAACGGATCTATGGAATTGACACTGTTACTTGGTGCCAATGATATCTCAAAGAGGCACGTATTTATCCTCTTTGCTCCATATGTTCTTTGAATAGCCTCCTTGGGCCCATCCACAATCTCATATATATACATGTAGGGTATTTTCCTCCATCCACTGTCCTTGGAATCTTAATCACCTCCTGCACATCCCTCCAAAAACCATCATTGAAAGCAAGTGTTTCAAGTTCATCTCAAGATGGCAATAGACGGAATAAATGGAAAATTGGTTGATGGCAAGATGGACAAGCTCCTTGGCCTGTGTGTTTCGTTAAATTGAGAATGCAGCCATCATTGTATATGTGTTTTGTTATGGATGTTTTATTACTCACAGCAGATTTGAGCTAAGTAAGTTTCTAAATGTCCTCTAAGATGAGGTCTAGAGTCTCAACAATGGTCTGCACAAGGGGTCAAACACATAGTGGGCTTTCTTGCCATTATAAGTCTGCTAATAGCCACATGGTTTGAAGCACTGCCTGTTACAATTTAGATAACATGGTTCTCCCTGACCTCCAATAAAGCTTTACATGGTTGGATGCATGGGAAGATTTACGAAACATTTGTTCCGCTGGTACAAGAGATAATAATGTGCTATTTTCTTCTCTCTCCATTCATTAAATGTCAAATGTAATATTGCAACTCCATTTTCCTCCAACAACGATGCTCAACAAGGATTTTGCCTACTTCTTGGACAATCTCTGTCAAAATCCTACCTGTTGGAGCTTTAGGACCATGACCTTGAGAATTCTAGCCACTAATGGAAATAACATCAACCAATGCCTCCTAGCATGTGGATCTAATAGAGTTATAAAGTGGGTCAGTATTATAAAGCAGGTCTGTGCAAAACCAAATATAGCTTATGTATAGACACCACCATTAGGTTTAGGAGCGGCTGGTTTTTGAGATTTAAGATGAAGAGGAGGAGCTGTATGAGACTTGAGTGTGAGAAGTAGTAATGTCAACAGGAGGTGGTGGGCTGGATATAGAAGAAGAATCTTGTCCAATTTCAATTTCAATTCTTTTCTCTTTTGTTTCATAGCTCCATTAGCATGATTGACAAATGCCTGATGCTTAATCTAGTTAGGTACATTTGGCAGCCTCTAACCTCATGCAAAGGTTTTTGTTAAATTGTATTTCAAATGGTTTATAAACCTATTCATGGTTTTATTGCAAAAATTGCATTGCATCTAACCTCCAGGTCATTCCAATAGGTACAAACAAAGTTTCTCTCTTTTAACATCACAATCCTTCTTGGTCCTTGCTACCCACCAAAAGTGGGTAACCCGTAGGAGAAAAATTCTCCTTGTTAGTCAGCGAACCAGCCAGGAGCCCTATGATGATCCACATCCACATATAACTTTACTTTAGAACTCTCCACCTCTACTCCAGTTAGTGCTCTCTCCCATCTAGCATACTTCTTGAAGGACGGTGGGTCATCTATTAGAAGGTACACGAACTATTTCCGTAATCATGTGCTTTCATTTAATGCTTGGAGCATAGGCTAAGCTGTATGATTAACCGCTCTTGATTGTACCTTTGTTTCCATACTTCACTTGGGAGTTTATCTATTGACCCTAGTCCAATGTGACCTTCCCTGTGATTCTTTTCTTCCATTGTTAGGAGGGGCACGAATAGGAGGCATTGATTGATATAGCACGCCCAAGACAATCCACACTTACCACCTTCTATTTCTCCCTTACAAACACTTCCATTCTTTGGGATGATTGTCATTGGTCATTGGGATTGACACCCTATATCCACATCTCTAACCCAGGGCCCAACAACCTTTCCTGAAGAGGTTGATGTAGTTGAAAGAAAGATAAAAGCATATGAAGCCAGAAAAGAAAGAAAATGAAAAATGCAACGATCACTGGGACATTGAATAAGCAGGTGGGCAAAAGCCTAGCACGAGCTTTATCCCCCTCATTAGCCTTTACCCAGTTCCTAAGCATTCCATGCTTTATCTAAATAAATGAACTTATGAATATTCCATCCTTGATGAGCGATAAACTACTCCATCCGTAAGGGGTATTGGAAAAGCATTAAGTAAGCGAGGTCACCTAAGCTATGCAAGAAAGAAAGACAAATCAGTAAAGTAAAAGGTGCACTAGAGGGGTGGGAAAAGCAGGCAAAAGATGTTGGGCCTCCTTCAACTGGTACCATGGCTATGGCCATCTTCCTTGAAGTTTTTCCCATTCCTTGACCATAGTTATCACATGCATCTATGGATTGATGGGTCTACCTATGAAATGTTCTTCCCCTTATGGGTTGGAAGCACCTAATAGGGCTAACTAGATAATCATCTTTAACACGTGGTAACTTGCTTACAAATTACGAGTTAGAAAGACATTTAAAGGCAAGGTTTGTGTGAAGCATTTTTGTGCCCGTAACAATGAATATGGTCCACTATGATGCTTTAATGTTTTTTCCCTAATGATGTTGATCTCACTTGATCTTGAGAGTATAGGTTAGGTGGCTCATCACACTTGCAATAGAGATCCCTTGAAGGATGGCTTGACACCTTTCCAACACAATAGAGAGGATGTCTAGCCTAGCTTTGAGAGCACATATGACATTGTAGCCCCAATGTTGCCCCTTTTGAGATGAGCGTTGGGCTTTGAGGAGCCTCCACATGGTTGTATGTTCGTTGCTACACCTCTAGATGCTGAAATGTCGAGGCAAGAAGCCGAGGCGTTGGCTTGATTGAAGATGTCCCTAGATGGACCCAAGATGTTTCCATGTTCCAAAGCCTAGATGATGATGGATACCACTTGAGATGGTTTGGGAGGGTTTGGCATACCTTGTTTTGACGCCAACCATTGATCCTATGGTTGCCATCTCACCCATGCATGCCTTAGCAGGGTCACGTAAGCCTTCTTGATGATATCTTGGTGGAGGAGATGTCACTTGGAGGTGTATCCATGCACTTTGATGGTGTCCCTTGGAGTGAGGAGAACTCTTGGACCTAATTGGTCATTTGATGGAGATGCTAGTGTTTAGAGGATGATGTCATGTTGGAGAGCCTTTCCTCCCACACGTGGAGGATTTATGACATTTCATATATGATTTATCATTTGTAAGGCTATCTTTAGGATGCCTTGTTACCTATTAGCCTAGTTGAATGCTTCAAGCAAAATTTTGGGTTTTTTTGTTGTAAATCAATGAAAAATGACTTGATTGCCATCATATAAATAGAGGGAAGTCATTTGCATTGGATCATCATCACACACACTCTCTTCTCTTCTCTTATCTTGTGTGCGCAGTAGTTGTCTTCTCTTGTTCTCTTGGACGCAATGGATAATTGATGGAGTGAATTGTCTTGCGAGAGATATTTTTGCATGGAGAGAGCATCTTTGGATTGATGAAGTGGTTCTTGATTGAATGGTGTAAGATTATTGCCATTTTCTTCCATTTTGCATGTTATTTTCTGAATTAAGGTTTATATTGTACCATATTAAAAAGTGCAAAATCTTTCATGAAATCTTGTTTCTACATGTAATGCAAAATTTGTCATTCAAGAATCCATCAAAGGAACTTGTTGCATACATTATTTGATCTTAAATCTCCTACTAGAAGAAGTCGCTATAGTTTCTAAGAGAAGCTGTTTAGTCTTCCACGGTCCACCCTCTTCATCAAAGTCCTTCTAGCATTGACCTTGCCTTTGTTGACTCCATTGCCCAATTGAGTAGAGGGACTAGTCTAGTTGTGGGATCACTTTATAAAATTTCTCTCTTTGCTTTATTTTTTGGTAACTAGGGTTAGGGTTTGGTATAAATTTGTGTTTAATATCATTTCTGTTCCCATATGTTATTGTCCTTAGGTGTAAATTGCATTTATTAATATTTGAGAAGAAAAATTTAGTATTTATTGCATGTTTTCACCGCAAATTTAGGGCTAACGTCTAGGGATTTACATTGTTGTTCTATTTATTTTAAACCATTAAAAACGTAAAGTTGATCTATCCCTTGTTTACCTCTCTAATAGCCTTCAATCCTTGGTCGATCTCATCATTTATAGGCTATTTCTTTCTTGTTATATGCCTTTGCATGCTGTAAATCTGCATACCACAAAACCCTAGCTTATAATAGTTTTTCTTTAGGTTATTGGGGTCGGTGGAAAGTGTACTTGAATATTTTTAACTCTTATCTTGGCGTACAAGGCTTTGCCAGTACCTTCTCCCATAACCATTAGATTCCTATCACCCTTGAGCCCTCATTCATTGAAGACATTTCTAGGTAATCTATTTGCAAGCTCCTTAGAGAGCTGTTTGGTTTGGAACCCTAGATATCTAACCTCTAAGTCTTGTTAGGGAAGCATCCTTTGTGGAGATAACATCCGACCACAAAACAATAGGAGGCAAGCTGCTGAGGTGACTTGTGGTGCCTAATCTCTTTGTTGCCATAAGACCTAGACTTGCCCATTGAGACTTTGCACTAGGCCTGCTAGATTTTGCAGTAGCAGTCCTATAAATTCATGCTTTTACAAGGAAAAAAACCAGCCTACAAAATTTTAAAAACAATATCAAATTTTTTGAAAATTGCCTTCAATCACCATGAAAATGCCCTTCACCACAAGCCTTTTGAGATTTCACATCCAATTGATTTCTGACTCCAAAAATGAGATTTCTTGTGATTTTCCATTTCACGTAGATTGAGGATTCTCAGAAATTGTTCGAATCTAGCTACCATCTTCCTGTAGATGGTTTGTCTGAAGTTTTCTGCCCCAAAGGAAAAGAAACAGACTGAAATCAATGAAGAATACTTGGTGAGCCTTGACAAACTCCCTGAATACGTGTGAGTTTGTTGAGAATTGCCAAGTCCTTCGTCAAACTCACTGAGCCTTGGCAAGTTTGATCAATTTTGTTTGAGTTTGTATTCTTGAGTAAACTTGGTTTGATCTTTAGTCTAGCTGAGTAGACTCACCATGTACTTGGAAGTCTCAGCAAGTCCTATTTGTATGATTTGAAGAGGGAAGCTTGGAAGAAATAACGAATATGGTGGAATAAATTTGGAGGAGAGGATAGCATGGGCTATTTAAGCATGGCTGATGATTTCATAACTTCATGACTTACATATATCAGATGCATCATTGTATTTTCATTTTTCTTAATAAGGAGAAAATCACTGGATCACTTGTTTCTACTTTCAACAATTGGTTTATCGGATGTTTCGATGTGTATATTTCAATTTTGAAATAGTTTTCATGTATCTTCTAAATGTTATCTTTTATGGGTTGTCATTCCCTCTGCTTCCCCCTTAAATTTGGGAGTCTCTCCAGTATCCTTGAAACCTGTTCTGCCATCAAACTGACATAAGAAGGATTGATGCTAAGAAGAAACTTTGTTCTATTTCATTGTGTCATATCACATCTGCAGTTAAACATATCAATACGTAAGCATGTTGCTGGGAGTTACATTCTGATAACATGGCATGTGCCCCTTCGTTTGGTTTTACGATTGTCCAATTTTATTTGAATTTTAGATTATTTTGCTGGAAATCATATTGTTATTCCATGTAAAGTGCTTCTTTATTAAGAGTCTTTTAGTTTCTAATTTTTGTAGTGTTCTGATTAATCATGTGCAGAGTTTCTAGACTTTTGTCCACAGGCTCCAGTCTTGTATGATCTTAAATATTTTTTTGTTTGTTAAATGACAACTTGGAGTTCGAAAAGATAAATTATGTCGATCTACAATTTAAATCTCACTGAAAGGCAATGTTTTTGGCCTTCTAGCTTCTTGGCTTATTAGTAAATGGACATTAATATGGAAATAATCCACAATTATTACAGTTTGATCATTTCTCTGTTTAGCTAGATGATTTGTTTAGCAGTTTGAGCAAGATCAATTATTGATGGAAACTTGATTGCTGTTTCAGAAGTTAGCTAGTTCTTGGTGCGGCCTTTGCTATGGCATGAGTATTTTATGGCTACTTGGTTTGCTGTTCCGGAGCATAGTTTAGACCTGGGGAACACCTTTGCATATGTTATGTCGAGTGGCTGCCAAGCAGATCCTTGTTAGTGTATCATCATGATTATCAACAGGACTTGAATGATACAGATAATGCTTACAATCCTTTTTGAATTTTATAAACTCCAAATGCTAGATTGTGTGGTGGATCACCTTGTAAAGGAACATAATAGTATAGCCTCTGTTAAAGCAGGTTTTTATTGCAAGACATTGTGTCAATTAACCTCTGCTTGAAAGAAAAATTAGCTGTGGGGATCTCTTCCACTTTGAAAAGAGGATGGCAACAGAGACAGTCCTATCCTAGTATCCACTCTGAAAATAGGTTATATGGTCCTGGTCAAGTTTCATTTATCAGAAACATCATTCACGGGTGTTTTCCCCTTCTCTTGTATACTCTGGCTTCTAAGTAATTATATCTTATTTTAAATTAGAATATGTGATAATGCAGGAGTGCTTTAATGAGCTAGTCAATGCCCCACAACATAATTTGTTTGCAAAGCAGCATTTTCAAATCATTTGAATGAGCAGAATTAGATAAACCTTCCTCATCATGATTGATGATTTATATGACCATGATCCGGATGCAGTATATCTTGGCAAGGCACTGTTAGAATGTACCAAGTATACGGCTGAATTTATCTACGATGAAAAAACATATCACTGTTATTTCCATTGTCCTTATCGTAGGAAACAGACTATAGTATAGTCTGAAAAAACATATAAGTTTCAGTAACCTTCGGCATCAAGACTGCATTGGGGCACTAATAGGACAGCTTCATTGTGCTGTCTCAATAAAGGAAGATATCAAAAGCTTATATCTTGAAGAAAATAGTAATTTGACCCTTTGAAACGAGCATAGGATCTTGAAGGTCATTTAAACAGTCCTCGCTTTACTAAAAGCACATTTAAGTTGAAATTCAAGCTATAGCACTTGCTCCCTAACGATTCAACAGTTTTATCAACTAAACACACTGTTCTACTAATGGAAAAGGGATATATGCGAGAGCCTCAACAACCTACAAGATGGCAAATTGCATTGGCAGGCTCTCATAGAAGAAAGGGATTATAAATCCTACAATGTTTTGGACTGTGGTGTACAAGATGGCTAAGAAATATGATCATAAGAAGGTGCTGAAATGCATTTACAGTCATATTATGCAGGTGACTGGAATGGCAGCAGCCTTGACAATGCTCCTCTGTCCTCTGATGGTTCCATCAATATTCAAAATTGTAATAGACCCAAGATGAACTAAAAATAACTGTTGAATTATGGAACACCCAAGTAAACTTTGACTTATTCCAAGTTGACACCTTGATACTGTGTGACCGACTGATTATCGGCTAGACGTTCCCATCTTGTCAGACACACTAGATTAGAATGACCAGTAGTATAGAGTGGGGAAGGGTAATGAAGATGGTGTATAAGTAGGAGATCAAAGAAACAAACAGGGTGAGTACTAAACCCAGCAGTAAAAAATAAATGTTCTAGCAGGTGCACGCTCCATATGCTCTTGATCCATTTTGTGCACTCTTAAGACAAACTGAAGTTAATTTTTTTCATTTTCATTGTTTTTAACCTCGAAATTATTTTCTTACTAGACAAAATTTTCATTTTTTTATTTCAACCTAATGGTCAAGCTTCTGTACTTTCGATGTCTTTAGTTTCTAGAGCGTTTGTATTATGTGAAAAGACAACATCTGTTGTCCAAGACGACTGTAAGGTTTCAATTTTTAGTTTTTTCCCCTCTTCAATTATGGAGGAGTTGCATTCAATAAGTTTCTAATGGGTTAAATGTCATCCATAAAATGTTGAGGTTTGGATTATGGGTGAAGATGCTTACTATACAGATTAATTCTCTTATCTCTGCATTTAATTCATTTTATATGCTCAGCCATTATATTTAGCATGTTGAGTGTGCTTCACCTTTGATTAATGATTCATCATTGGTCTAGAGCTACCTCATTAAGGTCGTTTCTTCATTTGATAATTGTTTATGTGCTATTTAAGTAGTTTGACTTTTGCATAGGCATGGCTATCTCAAGTGGCAGCTAACAAAGTTCCTGTATCTGATGACTAAATGGCTAGAAAGGGATAAATGGAACGATTCTTGTTAGTCTAGCTACGCTTGAACACGTTTTCTACTTTCCTTCTTGGAAACCAAAAAATATTATTAGAAAGGTGTCAGTAACAAAAACAATGTTATTCTCTTTTTGAAATAACACAACAGATATATATTTCTGATATATATTTCTGAATTTAGGTTCCTGTGATCCATAATTATGATTGTAATCCTAATTATGATTGTAATCCGTAATTATGATTGGTGAGACACCTTCTGTTACTAATTATATCAAAAATTTTTTGTCGGCACTTTTTGAACCATTAGTGTGGTTCATCATCTAAGTATATATTTGTTTTGATTCTTTTGTTAAAGTATCCTAAAACCACATCATCTAGGTATATATTTGTTTTGATTCTTTTGTTAAAGTATCCTAAATTTAGTGGTGATTTTTTTAAACTCATCCAAAATTAATTTCTTCTAACTTATCCTAGATTTAGCAGCCCATAAATTATATTAGATAATACTTCTACAGATACTTCTACCGGAATAAATCTAGTAGCTCCTCAACATCATCTGAGATGTAATTGATATTTTGATTATGAAATTAAATACACATATAATTAAGGGAAGTTCTTGAATCAATCTAATAGCGACTCAACATCATCTGAGATGTAATTGATATTTTGATTATAAAATTAAATACACATATAATTAAGGGAAGTTCTTGGAATTTGATGTCTTTTCATTTCAAACTTATTTGATGTCTTTTCATTTCAACTTATTTGATATCTTTTCATTTCAACTTTCCCCGGGTGAAAAAAAAGTTTTCACATTTTTATTATGTGAATATAAAAAAAGTTTGTGTTTTTTTATTAAGTCGAGATTATTTATAGATGGATATTATTTATTATTATTTTTATATCGCCGAAAATATAATTGTTTTTTATTTTGGTAATTTTTTTTTTTCACTTTTTAATTAGTTTTGAAATTTTAAGTTTATTCAGGTTTTGAAAAATAAATAAATATTAAAATGAATATTTTTATTTTTTTAATTAGTTGATTGTTAATTTTTTTGTGGTTTTAAATTAAATTATGAGATATAAAAATATATTAAAAAGATAAAAAATCTACAAATTTTTTTATTGGCCAAGTGTCATAATTTTGTAGAACAAAATGTTATGTAAATAGTTTTCACCATTTTTCCTGCAAAAATATATTGGCAAGATTAGAAATTTCAAGTAAAAAAAAGCATTGATTTTTTTTTTCCCTCATTAGTGATAAGTCTTTTTGTTACTTTTTCTATTTCACTTTATTATATTTTCATTTTAATTTTTTAAATTTTAAAGGAATTCCTAATTATTATTTTCACGATATGTTTATCAGTTGCAAAGGAATTTCAAATTATGTTAAAACTCTCTTTGTAAAATGTTAATAACTATAAACTTTTTATATTTCTAAAGTAAACAAATATACTTTAAATACTAACTTCTTCGGTGTATATATATAAAATGAATTATGCAAATATTTAGATATAGAGAATGCTGTATTTTCATGCCTGAGTAATAGAGTAACTAATTTTGCTATCAATATTTTTGGTTGCCAATTACTTTTTATTTTTTTGCATAAAAGACATTATTAAATAGTAATGCTGCCTATCTTATTTTGCGAAGTGCAAAGCTTTCTCATTAATTCCCAACTCAAAATATTGAAGTATATTTCCTTTAAAAAGACATTTTACTAGCTTAAATTATAACCCACATGTATTTCTTTGGTTTATCCAAATTATAAGTGACATGAAGTTTTGTGACTTATTTTTTAATAAAATATTTATTTAGTTTTTTTGAAATTTATATTATATCACAAATGATTGGTATTTGGTTTCTTTGTTTACCCAAATTATAAGTTACATTATTATTATTATTTTTTAATAAAATATTTATTTAGTTTTTTTTTTGAAATTTAATATACATCACTGATGATTGGTATTTCGTGAGGTGTGAATATTATTTCATTTTATTTTTTATCAATCCTCAAAAAAAATTATATATGTAAATAAGTTGCCTATACAACATAGATGTGATGGATTCAAGATTCAAAGATTTGTGAAATTATATTAAAATGAATAATATTTATAGCTTTGATGGATTCAAGATTCAAAAATTTATGAAATTATATTAAAATGAATAATATTTATAGATGTGATGGATTCAAGATTCAAAGATTTGTGAAATTATATTAAAATGAATAATATCAATATAGTCATATATTACTATATTAACTATAGAACTTAGAATATTCAAGCAATGATTACCACAATTTAACATTCATGTAATCATTCATTATTCAAGGTAAAGCTTTTACACATCATTACAAATAAAGCTTGGGGTCTTTATATCTCAAGCTTGTAAAACATTAGAATTCAACTGCACATTCTTTATTATTTGGATTTTTCCAAAGGGAACAATGATAATTATTCTTATTATTATTTTTTAACTATTTTTTTTAATGTTGTATAGTTTATAATGATTTTTTTGGAATATTTTTTACATGTAGAAATGTGTTTCAAATGATGAGAAATACACACAAGTTATATTGGTGAAGTTTAGAGAATGATTTGACCTTTTCTATTTTTAATTTGAATAATTTTTTCAAAAGAATTTTGGTATTTTTTGGATAACAATTTCCTATTATTTTAAGTGTATGAGATTGATCTCGCTTACATATTAATTGATGTCTTCAATTTATATTGGTTTATATTACAATTTTTTTTAAAGAATTTAGGTATTTTTTGGATAACAATTTCCTATTATTTTAAGTTTATGAGATTGATCTCATTTACATAGTAATTGATGTCTTCAATTTATATTGTTTTATATTACAACAAATGTTGATCACCATTGAGATTGACAAATTATAAATTTGAGATCTTTGGGTCATGTGTAATATTTAGTTACAATTAATCATTATTGATGAACACATCAATCGATGTCAAGTTTAGTTGACATCCTCCAATCATATGAGATCGATCAACATTGAAACATGGACACACCATTGCACGTTGACACATATTTCGTTACTAGGGTATCATTTAATATGCATATTGATAAAGTTATCATTTATGTTATGGAGATATGATTGCCACATCATTTGTGTTTCAAATATGTAACCGTTTTAATTGGTTACCCACTAATATCATCTCATAATTTTGTTTGATATTAATATTGTTTATTATATCCATGATATAAATAAACATGTTTAGGATACGAGGGGAATACGATTTGTCTTTTAAATTAGTATTTGAATGTTAATGCTATTAGATGGCATTGATAAATATTGTCCTTGTAAAATGTGAGAGGGTTGTAGGGTTTAATGTGTACACGTAAATTAATTGATATAATAAGATATTGATCAATGCTTTTCTAATTTGATATTGCTTAATATCTAATATTAACATCAATATTTGTTGGAAATCCAATCCTTAAGGATTATGGTAAATGTATTATTCTCTTGAAAATGAGTGTGAATAGTCTTAAGAGAATGTGAAGAGTCATGAGGAGTCCAAGAGACCTCTTGGAAATGAAACCAAGAGTTGTAAACAAACGTATTTATGTGTATCATACTAATGAGAAATGCATCACATGTTTTATCTTACATCTCTTTCATTCTTGTGTGTCCAACAATGTTACCAAAGTGAGTTTTTATGGCCCTTGACTTGAGTTTTCATACTATCTTGATGTCTATGTTGTAGTGAGAGCAGTTCTAAGGGGATCTTGGATCTTATACATTTAGATGTGTGTGGATTGATGTCAGTGGCATCTGTGTAGGGGGCATTGTATTATGTGACATTCATTGATGACTACTTTAGGAAGACATAAATATACTTCATGAAGACCATGGATGAGGTCTTGATGGTCTTCAGTCAATTTCAGGAGTTTAAATATCTCGTGGAGAACCAATAAGAAATAAGGTTTAAGTCTTGAGGTCATACAATGGGGGTGAGTACACTTCCAATGACTTCAAGTATTTCTGCAAGGAGGTAGGGATCAAGAGGGATTTGACAATCTTGTACAACCCTAAGTAGAATGGGGTTGCAGAGAGAGAATTCATCCATCATCAACAATGCCAAAGTTATGATTTATGACCAAGATCTGCTATGTTTCTTTGGGCAAAGGCATGCAATACAAAAATTTATATTGAGAATAGGAGTCCTCACATGATCTTAGGGGACAAGACTTGAGAGGAATCTTTCACCAGAGTGAAGCTAGAGATATGATATTTTAGGATTTGTAACTGCCTAGTATAAATCCATGTGCTTGTGGAGAAGAGGATGAGGTTGGAGACTTCAAGAGAGAAGGGCTGTGTACAATGAGACTTTAAAGGCTTACAAGATCTTCATTCTAGTATAAAGGATGATGACTATGAGAAAAGATGTGAAATTTGGGGAGAACAGACAATCTAGGAAGTCTCACGAACCAATACTAATAATAGAGGACAAGGAGCAGAGGGCTTCGAAGGATGAACAACATCTAACCACTTCTAGTTTAGGAAGTCAGGCTTCAAGTAGGGAGGAGTTAATAGCTCCTCCCAACTTTGATAAGAGACCCAAATGGTTTACATAGCATTAATGGATCCTTAGGAGCATGTTGAGGGTCCAAGGAGCACATTTAGGGAGAGCAAGCCTCCAAAGAAGTTTTTGAACTATATGGCACTAATGAATAACATCATTGAAGAGGCAACGTACCAACATGTTTGGAGAAATGCCATGGTGAAGGATGATATGTGGGACATTATGTTAAAACTAGAGGGAAAACTAGTTCCATGTGGCTCTTCAATAAGTTCCTTCCTTGCTAAGAGGGAATGCTGATGTTTGTAGCTCGAACAAATACTTCTGCATAGGTTTAAGTGTCTAGATGTGTGGAAGTCATCAAAATCCTCCACCTTAGCAAATTCACTTTAATTAATAGAACTATTAATGTGAAGTGGTTATATATGTGTGTGTGTGTTTTGTCAAAATCCTTCACTTTAGCAAATTCACTTTAATTAACAAAACTATTAAAGTGAAGTGGTTTTAATTTAATGAAATGTGAAGGATTTTACATTAGTGAATTAGATGAATCTTAACCATTGATGTCAAGTGAGGTGAGATTTAATCTCAATTATCAATCACTTTGAAGATTAAGGCTAATGGGTTTAGTTAATAAACTAAAATTGTAAAAGCAAGGTTAGGTGATAGGGAAAGACATACAAAAGGAACTCAAAGAGAGTAATTGAATCACAAAGGATGATGATTCAAGATCTCAACAAGGTTGAAGAAAGACTTTCTTCCAATGAGCAGGTTCTGAGGAAGACACCAAGAGATAAAAGTTGCACTAAGGAGTTAGCCTCCTCACATAGTTTGTGTAACAATTTTGCAAATTGAGAGCTACTCATGCAAGTTTAGGAGGCCATAAAATGATCACATGACCTCACACATGCCAGAGATCACTCGTGCAAGTTACAGTAGCTACAATAATTTGTAGGGGATCACATGGACAAGTCGTATAGCCACACTTGCTTGGTCGTGTAGGTTGAACAATTGGGCAACATGTTGGAGGGTCGATTTAGGGAGTTTCTAAGGGAGGTAAAGGTGCCTAGTAAAACCTTTTTTTTTTGGTCTATAACTTGTTTTATTTTTAGTGGGCCATTTTTTAAGTAAGGGAGCCTTTGTATGCTTGGTTATTAATTTAAGTAGGAGTATATGTGAAGGGATTGCCATTTTTTTTTTTTAAATTTTTTGTGTGCATGTGTTGAAATTGACTAATTTGTTTCCATTGATTTGATATGATTTTATATTTTCTATTTTATATTTTTACCAGTTAGAAATCCTAGTAGTGCATTTTATTCAACAAGTTGTAATTTATATTAGTTAACAAAAAGGAAATCACTAGGAAGTAATTTACCACTTTACCGAGGTTAGGAAATTTCACTTTTGTAGTAGGTTGACCCAAGGCTATTATTACCACATTGAAGTAGTTACCATTGAATTGTGCCACTAGGTAGAAGGTGAATGTCAACTTGGGCATGTGTTCTCTATTTTCTTTGCTTTTAAAGAAACCATACATTCTTGTAGCAACCAACTCTCATTTTGCAGACTCTAGTAGCCACAAACTCTTATAATTTCAAGTTTGCATAATGTGACTTCTCACCTACTTCATATCCATCTTGGAGTAGAGAAATGACCCTTTGTGTTCATTGGTGTCCACTGTGGGACACAAACCCACAATTAGAAGTTTTACCATAATCATTGTATAAGAGTTTCTTTGATTTTGGTTGTTGAAAGTAACTTTATCCATCACAATATCAATTTCAATTTCAAAGAGAAAATACTAGAAAATACAAATTATATTGCTACCAGACAATGAGAAGTTTAAATAGAGTGATGCCAGAAGATCATGACCACTTGGCATTTCATTCTCAATCGAGGTCATAATTTCATGGAAGACTATTGTCTTCTAGAGAAAACATAGAAGAATTAATGCATGACCTAAGCCATTCCTTCTCTAGAGTACACAAGTTTGACTAGATGTAGAGCACTAGATGACTCAATGATGGCCTTGGAATTTGAACATTTTGAGAGGCAAAGTACTTGGAATGTTGTAGCTATGAATTTGTATTCTAGTGCATTTCATTTTGTAGTTGTCTAACACAATGGGTATAATTCTTCCCAATTGCCTATTCATTTTGATAGAGGAATGAAGAAACATGCACTAAGGAGTGCGAATGGTTAATGTGTGAACCAAAATGTTGCAATAATCAAATTTTGAAGGAGTGAAATGGAATCAGGACCATGAGTTAATGGAACATACGATTCAAAATAGGAAGGTTGCATTGATGAAGATTGAATGTGCATGCAATGGTGTGAAAATTATTGGCTTGAATAATAAATAATTTGTATACACCATTTAATATTTTCACACACATGCACACACACTCTAGGCTTTGGCTTTTGGCTCTAGTTCTAGTTGTGGCTCATGCTTGCTTAATAGGACTTCAAAACTTGAACTTGATTGTCAATTCCCCCCTTATCAGATATAGGGTGAGAAGATGAAAATATCTCAATTGTAAGATGTACTAATACTCGAGAATGGCTTCTTCAATATGACCAATATATATTCTTGGTTATTTATGACCATTGCCAAGAAGTGATCCACCCAAGGTGAACATTTACTCTTGCAAGGTTCTTATCACTGGAACATCTGTATAAATTATAATTATGCTTTCCACAATGCTCACAAGGATGAAGATCGAAACATTAATCCTCCATGTGATCATCTTTGATGTGGAACTGAAGTAGGTGAAGATGAATTTTCTTGAAGGAACCAAATACTATGGAACTGAATTGGTTTGGAATAGTCTAGAATGTGAAAGGCCACTTCCTTTTCGTACCCAAGCAGATTCGTGTGCTTGTTGTTGACGACTTCTTCCCAAGGTCTAATGATGAGCTTGGAAAGTGCACACAGAAATTCATCTTCATTTAACATTGCTTCTGAAGTGGCATCACTAATCTAGTCATGTGTTGGCTACTAACACGGCTCTTTCTCAAATTCAAAAAAAAAAAAAAATTCTAAACCAATACTAGCTTAGAATGTTTACTATTTTGTCGCAATTAATATCGTTGGTGTTATGGCTCAAGCTAGAAAAGCTTGATTTTGTCCCATGAATCCTGCAAATAAATTACAACATGAGTAAGAGCTAGAGTAAGCCAAAGCCTAGAGCTAGAGTAAGCCAAAGCCTAGAGCTAGAGTAAGCATGCAAGTTGATCAACCAAGGCAAAGAAAAGGGACACTAACTCGCGACCACAACTCAAGGCTTGAGATCATTGAAGATTCTTATCACCAAGCCACAAGGAGGTGGAAGACAAGAGCATTCTTAGGCAAACATCATTCATAGCAACAACAATGGCTTGACATTTCCACATCATTCAAACAATTCATATCAACAGTTCCATGTCATGTCTTGTCATGAGTTGTCATATGCCACATCATCATTGTGGACCATGTATATTGTATTCATTGTAAAGTGGAAGTCCAAAGGACACATATGTAATATGGAGAGTAATGTAAGCTGAAAGGTCAAAAAGTCATGAGGGTAGTCAAAGAGTCACAAGGAGGGGAAGCATCACCCCTTGGTTATATATACTCCCTCATTGTATGAGCAAATTACTTTTCACCTTGGCTCCTCTTGCAAGGCATTAGAGAGATAAGCTAGTTCTTTGAGGAGTAAGGAGTGGCTCCAATGTTCAATTACTGGAGCTAGTGATGTACATTATAAACATGTGTCTTGGAACTTTTACTTAATGACATAAGCCTTTAAGGCCAACACGTTCTTCATGCATGTATTATGAATGTTTGTAAGACAACTCTGCGGGTTTTTGTATTTCATGTTTGCTTTCACAGGTGCTAAGATAGTTGAACTATTTCGGTTATTTTAGTACTTAACTTATTGAGAATGTGTTGTAATAGTTTTTATTGCTGCCCCATCATTGTGGACTATTCTCCAGCATATTAGACAAATATTTCTTGATTTGTTGGTTGTCATGACCGTCGCATCCTTTGTGGACTATTCCATTGGGTGTTAGATAGATCCTTCCAGTTCATGTGTGTCTCTTCTTGGGTGGTACTACTACCACTCACTTAGAGGCTCACTTTTCTCCCCTCTTTGTAGTAAAACAACCTTGACACATTTATAACTGAACACTCACCAGACACACCTCCTCGCTTTTCTAAGATACCATTGCATCCCTCTCTTGTGCTAATAGTTAGAGCTAAGGTATATCTTTGAGATATATGGCAACCGAGATGATATTCTGAATGAGGCTCTTACACCAAATGGTGTGAGGTCTAATTGGAAATTCACATCGGGGAGACCCCTTGGTTGACGGATTTATAGCATTGTCAACTTTTGCGCTAGGAGGGCCAGATGACAAGCTAAGCTCGTTGAATCTGGTTTGAACCTCTTATCTAAAATGGCTCATACACAAATCTTACTCTCGGGGTGTTTCTCCAATTTTTCCCTTTATTAATTTTCAATCTCCGATGGGCCTTTCGATCACTTGTCCCAGTGAAAATTTGATGGTGAGGATGGAACACCTATAACTGAGCACATTTATGATTTTCTTAAATTTTGTGAATTTTATGAAATCGACAATGACAAATTTTCTTGTGTTCTTTTCTTCCTCATCCTTGAAGGTCATGTTAATCGATGGTGCCATACCCTTCCATCTACTTCCATCCATTCCCTTCATCAGTTCCTTAGAGAGCTTCATCAAGCCTTTGATAGGTATAATTACTGAGATGTTTGTAAAAGAATCAATCTCTTAAGAATGAAGCCTAATGAATCAGTTGAGGATTTTTCTGATCGATTCCTTCACCTTTGTTGTGAAATTTATGAAGAAGACATGAATCAAGATTTCTTGAAACAAGAGTTTGAGCGCTTGGTCCTTATCTCTTTACACAACGAACCTAAACCCCTTGATTTTTATATTCTCCCAACTCTTGTGAACCATGAGACACCTCTGATTTTGGAGGAGGAATCTATTACTTATTTTTTGCCTTGTCCTCCTCCTTTTCTAGTCCCAATGTGGGTGCCTCCGTGTGATAACAATAAATTTAAAAAATACGCAAATCAAATTCTTAATCCACCTTCTCATTCTTCTTCTATTCATGATTCATATTCAATGGAGGAAATTCCAGAATGGCTCATGAAGCCTATGGCGAAGACTAACTCCTCTATTCCGCAAGATGATCTCACTGTTCATAACTTTAGTCTGAGTTCCTGTTATCCTCTATCATTTACATGCCTTGAATCTTTGTTCTGTGATCCGCCTGATCAATCTGCTCCACCAGCTCACCTTTCACATTCTCTTGATTTTAGCGTCGCTGGTTCAAATTGTGATCAGGTACAAGGCAATCACTTTACACAGGAAGAGGAGAAAGAAGGTGAAGATGCTCTCAATATTTCTTATTCTTGTCAAGATCCTACGTGTCAAGATGATGCACTTCCATTCTTGGGTACATCATTTGATCTCTTTGTTTCTCATGAAGATTTTATGTTGGATCCGGAATTTGATCCAGTTAAATAAGATGTGCTCCTCAAAACTTCCTCTTCATCTCACTGTCCCTTGTGCTCTACCATCTACAATGCATATACTTGCAATGGGGGCATTCCATGTTCTTCAAGTCCATCATCCGATGAGTTAACCTCTTAATTGGCACAAGTTGGTGAGCTTATCCATGATGCAAATTAAAACAATCAAATATTCGAGTACTCTTCCCAGCCCTTGTCATCTCTTCACTCGCATGAAGGAAGCTCTTCAAATAAGCTTGCTCATGAAGATTCCTCAATTAATTTATCTTTGAATTTGCGATCAAGAGAACCTTTCGACTTGAGTAATTTGGTTATTAAAGTTGAAGAATCCAGTAAAACCAATGACAAATATGGTTTCCATCCAGTGAGCAGTGGGCTTATTGAAACTGGTAATAGCAACTATCCTCACACCATGCACGATCTGGTACAATCTTCAAAATGCAATTTTATAATTCTGGAAAGTTTTGAGACATGCCAGGGAGTCGAGGCACTTCAAATTCTTTTGATGGTTATGTTAGGATCTTGCGACTTTGGTTAGCCCCCCGAACTAAGTTAGGTCTTATTTCTCCCACACGATCCTTCTCTTTGCATGGTTTCACTTGATGAAAATTTCTTATTGAGAAATGTATGGTACCTCATATATGATCTTTGAAATTTCCAATATTTTACTTTCGACCAGATTCATGAATCTTTTTTAGTTCATTCATATTCATGCAAATCTCTCCCAACAAACTTGGATTTGGAATGTGTATCTCTCATAGAGTCATGGAATTACAAATTTTTTCATTCCAAAGACCATCTTTGGCTGAAGGAATCATACCTATTAGGTTCATTTCATGATGAACATCTCCTGACTTTCCTTGAGAGTATTATATCATAAATCTTGCTCTTCACGCACCGGAGATCCTTTTGAGTAATAAACAATGCATGAGTTATCACACGAATCAAGTTCTTCTCTGTTCACCATGTCCTGACTGGTTTCATGTATTTGTTATGCTAACATCCCTTCTAAATTATTTTCATGATTACAGTGCTTGAAAGATTCATCATTAGTTACAGGAAAAAAATGTGTCACATTTGGCTTGCGATGAACTTAGTTCAATTATTCAGAGCATTCGTAGAACTGTTCAAATTGATTTATCTTCCATCATCACAAAATGGGAATCTGTTGCTTTAATCAACTCATCTGATCATTATTATGTCTTTGATGACTGCCATTCATGTTATCATTTTCCCACCAGTATATCCAATTGCAGTTGTTTTAAATCCTTCGATCTTCATCGTTCAACATCTTACTATTCAGATTTTTGTCAAGAAGTTGATGCACTTCAGTCTCTATTGATGGTTATGTTAGGTCCTCGCCATCTCGACATGTCTGCTGAATATGATCAGATCTATTTTCCCTCACATGATTCTCATTATAATCTCATGCCTCTAATTGAAAATCTATCTTTTCAAATATTTTAGGGTTTTCAAGAGGATCACCATGTATTTTATGATCCAATCGCTGAATGGTTGGAACGATTTTACTGGGAAAGCTCCGTTGCAATAAATATGTTTCGGTATTTTCTCATGCTTGCTAAGTAGGATGACACAAAAGAAGGTGCATTCGCAAGAAGTCTTCAAGGTTTGTCTGATTATATTTTCCACCGAAGAGGTAAGAATGTGGATTGGATGAAAGTAGTGGTTGTGACACATCTTTCTTCCCACAAGAAATACCTTCAAATGTTTGTGCAAGTTATTCAAGTTTTTATCTTTTTTGTTGCACATTACTTTATCTGTTTTAATTGTTAATATCTCCGTGGATGCAAGCCGGGAAAAATTATGGTGGCTTCACTGGAAATTTCATTATACGTGACCCCGAATTTCTAGTTGTTAGTTTAGGAGTACGATTAGCTACACCTTAGTTTTTTTCTCTTGCACCCATCCTGTGTTGTTTTCTTCAATCTCTCTTATGTTTTCTTATTGTTTCTCACATTGTGCTTTGGTTTAGCTTCTTTTGTTTGTCTTCTGATTTTGTTCCCTTGATGTGTTTTGTCTTTCCTTTTGTCTTGTTTATTTTGTTTTCTTTATTGTTGTCTGTCTCTTTTGTTTTCATTGTTTTCATTGTGTGAATAAGTGTTGTGCGTGGCCATGTTGTGGATTCTAAATATGTGCGTGTCGAACTATAAAGAGTCTTGTGACACTTCAACATTTGTCTAACCTTATGTTCGTCTTCCTTGTGTTGGTTACATATTTTGAGCAATGAAGTTCGGACGGAAAATACAATCTGTCCATAAGGAGAGTTTTGGTCCAACCATGGACCCATGTCTAGTCCATAAACCTCATGCATATACTCAATTTTTCTATTTTGGTGTCCTCAAGCTTATCCAACTAGTAGAAATGAAAAAGGGGAAAAATCTAAATGAGAAAACCTAAATCAGAGGTCTCTATATGCTTCTCTGAAGGAACAACCTCTTCTTCTCTCAATTAGTCAGGATCCCTCTTCTACTCCAAAATAAATAAGTGTCGATGCAAAGTTCTCTTTAAATAAATAAATAAAGGTGAAAGAAGAGAAAGTCATCTTGTGAAGAGAGATGATGCAAGCAACTTTGTCGAGGTACTGTCTAAGCTTGTTGGAAGCGGAGCAATGTTTGTGTTCTTGCGTGACTCTGCCGAGGTACTATCTAGGCATACTGGTAGCGGAGCAATACCAGAGATGAAAAATTATACTTTGAAAATATTAATCTCACGAGCTACACTACCATTCCCAACTTTAACATTGTGATTATGTTGAATTTTATGTTGTGTTCAACTGAGAAGGTATAGAGGGGCCCATGTCTTTTTGTGGAGTAAGCGGGAAGGCCAAAGTAATCTGCACGATGAATCAATAATCTTCGAAGAACTAAGGCCCTGTACGAAAGAGTTAACCAAAACATAGAAGATGAAGTTCTACTAGTGTGTCGCCAAGTGTTGTAGTGGCTACGACACCCTCCAAAATTTTGGCTTATGCTTAATTTCAGAGCCTTCCTTGGTCCTGTACATTGTTGTCGCAAAACTAACACTTATTTCATGTATCTTTTTGGAGTGTTTTGGTCGAAATGTTGTCTTTTCACATGTGGGCTGTCGCATCAAGTGTAAAATGACATTCTGGTGGTTTCAAGGGTCCATCTTTGTGTTTATGAGTTGTCCTAACCATACAAACACCTGTTGCACTCATTCACAAATTTTTGAGCATTGTCGCACAAGTGTCGTCATGTTCATCATAAAGTATATTTTTAGTGTCACACTTGTCGTAACTAGTCATAGAGCGGTCAAAAGTAGGAAAATGTATTGTTTATGTGTCACGGGTGATCTATGTTGCTGATTCGTCAATTATTCTAAGTTTTAGATCACAATTGAAGCTTTATCGCTTCACACATCAATCCCATTGGTCTAACACTTAACCATTTTCGAAGAGGCTTCCCAACCCAACAAATTGACCTCACCTGACTTGCCTGGACTCCGCATTCCGCAGTTCCAGTCCTCTAGCTATGACCTTGACCTTTGGTTCTGCACAATGCACAGTTCCTGCCTCCTAGGACCGCTGCATTTTGTAATTCCTAAGCCCAATACCCAACCTTCACCTCCAGAATTTTGCAATCTTCTCAAATAGCCTGGCCTTAATTGTGCATTGCGCAAACACAAGCCCCAAGCTCTCTCCCTAAGCCTTTGAATTGCACAATCCCATAGTGGACCATCCTCCCTTGCCTCTCAGAACTACGTAAAATTCTCCCACAATGACCAAACCCTCAACTTTTCCTACTGGCTGCTAAAATTACGCAGATCTAACCCTCAGCCCAACCTAAACTACACGTTGCACAATTTCAAGCCTCAGCCTTGACTGCTGGGACTGCACAATGTGTAGAAGCCCAACCTCCATTGACATCCAAAATTGGCAGTTGGATTTCCTAGTGTCCATTCTCTCAGCCGGACCCAAATCGTCAGGGGAATTTTGAGGTCTAAAATGGGCCTCCTAAGGAAATGTACAATGAAAATTCACTTTATGAGAACTAATCACATTTTAGGAGATGACATCATCCCCAATGGTTGAGGTGACATTGCTTGACTTAAAAGTACTTACTTGTCACATTCTCAATGGTGGATAAAAACTCATGGTTAACCATGGTAGTTCTCTAAGTACTTTTAAAGTCCTGGATTTCAGACCTCTGTGGCTCATTTTTTCTGACTTAGTTACTGGAGAATCCACAGTATGAATCATTCTTTGTCAACGTTTCGAATCTCAACTGAGATCCATCATCAGGACCAATTGAAAATAAAATACTCATAATAAAGGCCATTTCACATTTTTTGAATAAAATATTAGTATTGTCATTTCATATTTTTTGCAACAAACAATGCGTATCCCAATACAATCTTCCTATCTTTATACACATTTCAATAAACATAATATTTGTATATTTTCAATTATTTATTATTAATAATATTCATATCATTTTATTCAAATTAAATTTCCAAATTAATTATAAGTAATATCATACATTATATATGCAATGAAACAAAATAACAAATGTAACTTTAATTAGGTAAATCAAATCTATGAATTTTATTATAATAAATGGCAATACAAGCATATTAAAATTAAGAAAATTGTATATTAATTTTGTATGATTAGTTTATTTTTATTTTTTATTTTTTAAATATTGATTTTACAAACTCTACTTAATTTCAAGTTATTGAATAATATGCAAATTTATGTTGTTATAACATTTTTAAACAAATCAATGTGATAAGGATTATAAAAAAAATTATAATGTTTTTCCAAAGTATAAAGTAATAACTTTTTATTATGTTAATTACAATAATAATTTTATTAAAATATTTGATGATTAAAAAGTGAATATAATTATTGGTCCTACAAATTCGCTTGTATTTAATTTGAAATTATAAAATAATATGCAAATTATGTTGTGATGTTTATCCTAAAAAATCAATAATATTGATTTCACACACACATATTTTAATTTAAACCATTGACAAAATATATTACATTTGTTATATTATATTATTTGATTTTTATATAGTAAATTAATTACATGTTATTATATAATTTAAATAATTCACATTTTAATTAATATTATATTATACAATTAAGAATTTATGAATTTATATTTATAATTTATTTTAAGCTATTTAAGTACAAAAAACAAATGCATTAGTTGTTCAATGATAATGACTTTTCTTGAAAAGATCATTCTTATTTACAGTCACATCAATACATTTTTTTAAATAATTTTATTTTGGTACAAATTTTCAACTGAATTTAACCATGGTTACATGGATTGTGGTGCAAAAAGTGAATTGCAAATTCATAATTATTATTGTATTGGTTTAACTACTATTTTATTATTTCCTTAGGAGGCCCATTTTAGACCTCAAATTCCCCTAATGATATCGAGACTGCACAATCTTGTCCTTCAAGCCTCCCTAAGCTGCGCACTGCGTAGTCTCAGAGCTCAAGCTCTCCCCCCTGACTACTAGAACTACACAATGCATAGTCACTGAGCCCCTCTCCCTAGACTGTCACTTCCCTGGGCTCAGTTGATGGATTAGAATGCATCATCTTAGACTAGGGGGTTTTCGTGCTGATGTCATCTTGTCATGAGTGAATCATAGATACAAGTATCTTATCATATGATGGTGGGATGACGAAGAATGGGATGAAGGAGGAGGACATGCAAAAGACATTCCTGTAGCTAAGCATACCAGCTGATTTACCAAGGAAAAGCAAAGGGACACCAAATCGTGACCACAACACAAGACTTGAGATCATTGAAGATTCCTATAATCAAGCCACGAGGAGGTGGAAGACAAGAGCATTCTCAAGCAGTCATCATTCACATCAGCAATAGTGACTTGACATTGCCACATCATTCAAGCAGTTCATATCAACAATGCCATGTCATGTCTTGTCATGAGTTGTCATATGCCACATCATCATTGTTGACCATGTATATTGTATTCATTGTAATGTGGAAGTCCAAAGGACATATAGGTCATATGGAGAGTCATGTAAGCTAAAAAGTCATAGGAAGTCAAACAATCACGAGGATAGTCAAAGAGTCACAAGTAGGGGAAGCATCACCCCTTGATTATATATACTCCCTCATTGTATGAGAAAAAGACTTTTCACCTTGGCTCCTCTTGCAAGGCATTAGAGAGATAAGCTAGTTCTTCGAGGAGCAAGGAGTGGCTCCAATGTTCCACTACTGGAGCTAGCGATGTACATTATAAACATGTGTCTTGAAACTTTTACTTAATGAAAGAAGCCTTCAAGTCCAACAAGTTCTTCATGCATGGATTATGAATGTTTGTAAGAATATTCTGCGGATGTTTGTATTTGATGTTTGCTTTCACATGTTCTAAGATAGTTGAACTATTTCAGTTATTTTAGTACTTAACTTATTGAGAATGTTCTGTAATGGTTGTTATTACTGTCCCATCCTTGTGGACTATTTTGTAGGATATTAGACATATATTTATTCATTTGTTGGTTGTAATGATCATCGCATCCTTTGTGGACTATTCCACTGAATGTTAGACGAATCCTTCCGGTTCATGTGTGTCTCTTCTTGGGTGGTACTACTACCTCTCACTTAGAGGCTCATTTTTCTCCCCTCTCCGCAGTAGAATAACCTTGACACATTTACAACTGAACACTCACCAGGCACACCTCCTCACTTTTCGAAGATAGCATTGCATCCATCTCTCATGTTGAAAGTTAGAGCCAAGGCATATCTTTGAGATATATGGAAGTCAGACCAATATTCTTGATGGGGCTCCTACACCAAACAGTGCGATGTCTAATTGAGACTTCACATCGGGGAGACCGCTTGGTTGATGAATTTCCAACATTGTCAACACAATCTAACCATACTTGTATATATTAAACCTTACTCCCATTAAAGGAGGATATGTCGCTACATACATAAGGATTAAGTTATAAGTAAATATAAAAATTAATTAATATTTCCAAGGACAAGATTATGGAACTGTTAGGTAAGAAACATTAACCTTAGTAATATGTTTTTAAAAAATTCTCATCTGAGTCGTATAATGGATTCTCTATCATATAGTAGAATATTACTTAATAATTGAGTCATCACTACATATAAATGCTAAATTTTCCGTGTTCTATGCTGACACAATAACTTATTACAATTCAAAGCCTTGACTATCCAAACCAACCATCCAATATCCAATCAAAGATGACCCCAAAAATTTAAATCGACAATTTCTGGTCAAATTCAACAACAATCAACTCTGCCTTAACTAGTCAACAATCAACGATCAAAGTCCTCCAAAAGATTTAGTCAAGGAAGTAAATAATTCAACCTCCTCTACTTAGTCAAACTTGGTCAAAATAGACTTCAAAGCAACATTAAATTTGGTCAAAGTCAAAGGGTTGATCTGCAGAAACCCTAGCACATAAATTTCAGTCAATGCTGGTAAAATATACCTAGAAAATCTCGGTCAAAGTAGTAGTCAATACAGCCTCCCAAACAGTCCAAGAATTCAATCAACCCAAGTCACAATATCCAAGTAAAATCCAAGTCAAAGTTAGTCAAAGAAATCCCAAACAAAAATTCAACATTGGTCAACATAATCACCCTCTCTCTGCTTTGCATGTGTGAGCTCATACCTGCAATTTTCAGAAGTAGTCGAACTAATCAAGAGAAGATGTGATGTTGTGATGATATCTCAAAGTGATGTCACATGATGTGTATTTATATGTGGTTGAAGATGCTGATTTTCCTTGAATAAGTTGACCTTTACTTTTATGTAGATGTGGGTTTCATATTGAAAATAATATTTTTCCTTGTGCAAATAAAATTCTTCCAAGGACTAGTAGGGTCTTCAGAGGATGAGGAGGGATTCCCAAAGGAGGGAATTTCTCCATGAGCTGCTAAATTTCAACACTCTCTCTCAGCTAGGGAGGAATTTTCGACTACAAAAAAGTCTCATCTCAAATGTCTCATCATCGTCATCACCGTCTCATACCATATATCATCTCTGCTCATCTCTGCTCATCTCTACTCATCTACATGAACACTATTGAATCTAAAGAAAAAGAATCATCATAAGGGAGATCCATATGCCACACTATATCCATTGAAAATAGGCATGATACCACTTACCCTGAGAGGTAAGGATAACACATTATCCTATAACAATGTAAAATTTGAAATGAGAACTATAAACTCAAAATAGGAACTCTGGCAAAAATACCCCAAAAACCATGAAAAACAATGCTAAAAACAAAAAATGTGTATATTGGAATGATGGTTTTTTTTTAGGGTCGATTTTCAACATTTTTAAAAAATGTCAGTAAAACCGATTTTTTGTGTGTACAAAAAACAACTATTTTTGAGGACAAAAACACACTAATGTTTTTGGTAGAATAACATTTTTTTTTTCCTAGGTATAATTTCAACATTTTCTAGTAATGACAATAAATATAAAATAATGGGATCCAAAACACATTAAAATTCTATCAGTTTTCATCCATGTTGTTCAACAATAACATGACACTAAAGATCACTAAAATTCTATTTGTTTTCAACCATAACATTAAAGATACAAAAAATTTTGGAAAAATTTCAACCATAAAATTAAAAAACCATGACATTATGAACAAATTACATGACTAAATTATGTAGTTTTAAACCCTGTACATAAATTACTTGCATAGGAATTCTAAAACACAGAAAATAAACAATGCGAGAGCATAACACATAAAACACATATACACAAAGATTTTCCCTTAGATCCCAAAACCAGGACTACCAGCTTGATTTTTCATTATGTTCCTTTCAATGTTATAATACATATTTATACATGCCGAAGCATCCAATACCATGGACCGAAAACCATCGTGTCCAAAAAAACATGTGCGAAAATCATGCACAAAACCATAGGTGGGTCCACCCATCCTAACATAGGGTCAAAAACCAAAATTTTCCAGGGCGATGCCCCGGACCACATAAAGTGGGGTTATGGGTATGCCTCAAACCCCCTGTGACCACCCCCCTCCCCTCGCTACATAATCAGCGCAACAAAGGAGGGCTCTGCCCCCCCTCTAACCCCCCGGTTAACTACATGGGCTAGTCGTGGAAAGAATATAACAAAACCCAACATTCTCCCACTTGTTGTTTTCTTTCCAAAGGGGGCCACAAGAGAGCTTAGTAATTTTTCCAGCCTTGAAATGCCCATTGTCTCTCTACACCAAGAGAACTTCTCAGAGCTCACAAATTTTGTCAATGCATCTGCAATATTCTTCAAAGTGTCCACCTTTACCAGTAACACCTTTTTGTCTTCTAT